>JAPYYQ010000617.1:0-55538 GCA_030522585.1 Anagyrus pseudococci | reverse complement strand
AGAAAATTTGACAAATATGTGAATTCATGTCGAATACTGTAAAATACGAATATGTCGGTAACTACGGTTTTAGGATAGGACTAAGGCATGCCCTTAAGGGAGGCGGGTCGTTATGTGTGGCGCGTATGCGCTTAAGGCTCTCTTTTGATTTTTAGCCCCAACGAATGCCAGCCGGCTCGCGCGTTTTTATCTAGCAGATGACGATTTTGGTTTGCCAGGCCTTTTTGGGGGAGCTTGAAAGCTCCGGGCTTTTCGCATGCTCCAGGCTTTTATTCGAGCTACTGGGGGACTCGAACTTTCAATTTGTTTTTGCCCACGTCACTCGCTTGGTCCGCTGAATGCGCATTTGGATTGATGATTGCGTAATCAAATTGCATGAATGGAAATCATGTGATATGGCGGCTCGTTTTTTTTTCGTCGCTTGCAAAAGAATATATTTGTATGATTTGTAAAGAAGTAATTTTTTAAAAAAATATTTATCAACCTGTGTACGAATATCGTTTTTGTACGTCCGGTGTGTTTTATTTAAAATTTAAAATGATATTTTAAATAAATAACTCGCTTTTTTTTAATAATTCAAAGAGAAAATAATCAGAGCTAAAGTCGTTTGAAATAACGATAAAGTGAAAATGTATTATTTTATTATTTAACCGCATCGATAACAATATACAAATGTTATTATTTTAAAATGCGCAAACAACGAAATCGCGTCAATTATAAGACACGCCTGTTTCGGTCAAATATCGAAATGCCTGAGCTTGGTCAACCACGGCTCGGCCTAGTTTAAATCGCGTCCCTTTTATCCAATCATAGTTTTTAATCCGCCTTTCGATTACGTTTCCAACCCCTCCTTTCCACCGTTCCAAATGAACAGACAACGTTTTTTTTCTTTTTACGTATAAAAACCAAAATAAATAAAAAAAAAAAGAGGAAACACAAGTCTTTCGTGAAATTCGATCGCGCATTTGAATAGCTCGAAAATTGTGAGAACCAACGTAGATAGGAGCGCGCGTCTTACGCGTATACCGGCTGCCGTTTCTCCCGAATTCCAAGCAAGAGAAAATCCATGCTCTTTCGCGCCTTTCCTTCCTCGTCAGCGCGCATTTCCTTCCGCGCTCCGCCGAATTTCCGTTCTACATGATGTAACGCGTAGGCGGCCATGCTAAGACACCAACGCCGCGGGGATTCCCCCTTGAATTTTACTCTCTCTTGCGCTGTGCTGCTCCATTCTTTCCTTTCCTCGGCTTTTTTTTGCTTTTTTTTTATTTCGACGCATGTGCCTTGGTGTCCGCAGGGAATGTGACGTTGCCGGTCCAGGTTGGTGGCTGCGGAAAACGCCCGTGGCGAGATATGCACACGGCTGCCCGATGGGAGCACACGCGAGTTACTTCCAACGCTCGTGATGTATAAATGCGAATATTGAGTGGCTTTTGGAGAGCAAAAAAAAGAATGATCGGAGCTTTCGTACGAGATATTTATTCAATTCGTAAACTCTTTTTTAAATAGGAATTGGCACTGAAAATTTTAATTCCTCTTTTTTTTTGTTCTTCTACCGGTACGGACGTTTTTCACTTAGTTTCCTTGCTGGAAGGGTTTGCCATTGTTAAGGTGGAAATAATGAAATGTCGCGGTGAAGGAGAGAAAGAGAGAGAGAGAGAGAGAGAGAGAGAGACCAGAGTTGAAATGAGAAAATAAATATAGTATACGAGCGCCAACCGAAAAATGTCCAGAAAGCCCTTTTTATTGCAAAATTTTTCATTTAGACGCTCCACCGCGGCATTTACTTTTTCCAATTACGCAGTCGGAAGTCATATTAGCCACAGCGGTACGGCTTTCCGCGACAAAAATGAACTTTTTCAATGAGTTTCAAAGCGCTGATTCAGTGTGGTTTTCTTTTTTTTTAAATTTTTTATTCGTCAAAATTATGGCAATATTACCCTCGAAAAACTATTTGAAATGCATTTCATAAATTACGATGTTTTGTATTCTCATAACGTTATTATTGAAATTTATTCAAATTAAGCAACTAAACAACGATCTGGCGTCGTTCGCTTGTCGCGAAAGCGTGCCATAAAATTGCCAGCCGGCAATACAAATAAAACGTACGAGCGGCAAACATTTGTAATAACTCAATATATTCCAGTGGCGCGCAATCTCATGATTTCCGTCAAGTCGATTTCGGAAAATCTCGACTTTTTGCTCCAACTACCGTAGCAGTGGGATAGAGGGAGAAAGGCAAGATTGAGAGGGAGAAAGCTCTCCTTGAGCGTGCGATGCATGTACGGCTGACAAGGGACGTAAAACGTCGAGGCGTGACACGCCTTCCCTACTCCCTCTCTTGCTCCGGCCTTTATTTTATTCATCGCGCGCGCAGTAGTAGAGATCGGAGTTCGGTCAGACGACGGATACAAATGTAGTGACCGGCCGCGAGGACATGGGTCTCCCGAGAGCCTCTACCCTCCTCTAACCCTCCAAGCTCTCCCGTCAAACCGGACTTGCTCGCCCGATCATCGAATGAACAAAGCCTTCAACAGCGAGTTTTTCGCCGCACACACGCGCATATACGTGTTATAACATATTCGCTTGAATTTGTATTCGAGGTCCGAACATTGCCGACGGCGCGCGTTTCTATTTTATCGCAGACCGAGCGGGTGCGGGCGCACGTCCATTGATGGACCGGTATTGTTAGTTGGACGCGGGCGTGCGCGCGCGTTCGAATACGTTTAAAAATTATGCAATCGTCCGGAAAATTTTATTATTGATATTCGTTTGAATGGAAAATTCATATATATATAAAACAGGCGTGCGCGCGCGTTTACGTGCGCATTTATATTCCTCGCGACGCGTGCGAAAAGTCGACGCATAAATATTTATACGACACACGCTCGTTCTTTTATTTCGCATTTTTTTTATTCGTAGCGCCTCATGAGCGCCAGGTATATATGTATAAATAAAAAGGTACTTCGGGAGCTATAAGTAAATCTCATGCAAACGAGTGGAGCGGGATAGCTTGATGTATCGAAAATAATGCGATCTCGAGAACGTTGACCGGAAGGCAAGCAGAGACGGGGAGGGGGGGCAGACGAACGAATGATTCGGTTGTCAGTATTCCGGCGAGCGGCGACCTATTTTGAATAGGAGCCGAGAGAGCAGAAAGAAATGGCCCCAGACGTTTGCGTCTTTTTGAATTTTTCACCAAGATTCGCCGGGGGGGAATACTTACGCATCCTCGGCCGCCACCCCTCCTCCCTTTCCCATTCGCCTCCTCGAGGCGCGCTCTTCTACTCGGTTTCGTGTTTTCACGCGAGTGCCAAGTGTGCGCCCGGCCATTTCTCACGAGCGGCGGCAGCACCTCCTTTGAAATTACTTTTTTGCATTTTTTAAAAGCCCACGGAATGCCCGGAGAGAAAGAGAGAGAGAGAGAGAGAGAGAAGTTCATTCGTTTCTCGCCTCGGGCTTCGAGATGGAAAGTGCACTCGTTTTTTTCTCTATTTTTCCTTACTCGTTTTTTCTTCACCCCTTTGCCTCTCTATACAGCCCAGCGTTTCTTTTTCTTTTTTCAAATCAAGCGTATTTTAAGCCCGAGTAATTGAATACGAAATTTGCGCCTATTTTATAGGCCATGTACAGGATTTATTTGCTCCCACCCCCACCCATCTCTGTATATCTCACAATTCTGAAGCTGACCATAAATGTTTTAAAGTCGTGCTAAACTTTTGTTTCTCTCTTTCTCTCTCTCTCTCTCTCTCTCTCTCTTTTACCGTTACAATGAAACGCGAACGTAAAAATTTGTGTTTTGTTTAATTTTCCAATAGACGCGCGCGTTTTATTCAATAAAAGTTCGTTACTTTTTCACAGGGTCTGTTAACTTTCCATTTCTCGTACTCTCGATCGGAGAAATTATTCATTCTTACATAGCGATAAATTACTAGTACAACGTACGGAATGTCGTCTGCAATTACGACTTTCATTCCCCTTTACAATTTTCAGCCGATGAATTTTTCAAGCTCCCGGCGTTTTTCTACTCAATTTTTACAAGTACTACGCCAGTGGATACAGAATTTTCGATACGCCAACATTTGATCGCGAAATTATTCAATCGATTTTGCGAGCTTTTGTTTATTTAAGCTTTATCAAGCACAGTTAAATTGGAGACAGCTGGAAACCAAAAGAAAAAAAATTAATCCTGCAGCATAGTTTTCGAAATCGCTATTTTTATGATTGATACTGCTACCACGTCGTCTTTTTTTCCTTTTTTTGATGAATTAACCACATGCCGTGCACAATACCCGGTTCATTTTGCTTTCTCCTCCTTTTCGTTTTCCCGCATCGAAAAAAAATAAGAAAAAAAAGAAGGGAAGATAAGAATAGAGCGAGAAAAAAAAGTAGAATTCATCCTCCATAGTGAGAGTCTCCCCAGGCAATGGCAGCCAATAAAGGTCGAAGACTTGCTATTCATAGACATTTCCTCTTTACCTCCAGCGCCTCGTTTCCCACTCCGCCCCTCCTCTATTCCACCATGCCTCGGGTCTTCCCCTTTCTCGCGAAAAAATTCCCGCTGATAATAAACAGGCTTGCACGCGCGCGCGCGCAGTCTGAGCTTCCTTCCTTGGCCGCACCTATTTTCACCGATCACCCCCTTAGGTTTAACGAGAACGTTCGCGAATATGCTCACGACATCTTTCTCTCTTTTTGCCTAGCTTTCGATCTTTATCTTTTTTCTGTTTTTTTTTCTCCCATTTTTTTTTATTTTTCTCTTTATTTTATTTTTTTTTTCGAGACTGTCCGTTCGTGTACACGTATATATACGGTAGCTTGTTTCCCGGCGGTTTTATTATGTAGCATCGTGTGCGGCTGCGGGAAGGAGAAGAGAGAGAATATACGGTCTAACCTCGCTCCTTTGCCCGTTAGGCAAGCGTTCCGGGGAATTGACGATGTTGAATTTTCTCGGACGAGACCCCCGTGCTATACTACCGTCTATACGTTCAGCTTCACTTTACGTCTTTTATTTTCTTGTTGTTGTTTATTTTTTTTGTGCTCGTCTTTTTTTCTCTTATTGTTACACAAAGGGCGGTATCAGAGTTTCCGATGTCTCTCGAAATATTGTCTAAAACCGTTGGGGGCGTGAGGTTTTCCGACTATCATATCTTGTATTTTGCGGTTTCAACGAGCTGCGTGTGTGCCTGACTAGAGAGAGCTGGCCTAATAAAATGTTAGGCCCTTTCATTCTCTGCGGCTTGATAAATTTTTCATTTGCCGAAATTACGGTAATATAGAGGGCAGAAGGGGAATAAGCACAGAGGCGTTTGTGAGGCGTAACTTTCCTAGAGCGGAGGGGGGGGGCCAAAGATAAAATTAAATTTATGTATTTTGCGCGCAACGCTTGGCGGGCGCGCGAGCAAGTTGGTCTCAGAGAGCGGCTCGCGAGAATCTAATTCAGCGAGCCGAGAGAGAGAGAGCGCGTTCTACGCCTACGCGATGCCAGAAATGCCCGTACACAACTCCCTTCATAATTCAGTATCGCAACTTTTCTCCTCTGTTTATGTGTACATATATACATGGCTGCTGTTCTACTGCAGTAGCAACGCAATTCAAATAACTCGTTAAACGAGCAAAACACAGAAAGAGAGAGAGAGGGAGAGCAATCCCAGTGAGCCGATTCGACGAAAGACGACTCTCGGGTAAAGCTTTCCAGTAGCTGCCCAACCGCCCAGGCGTTTTCCTCCTCCCCCGTGAGAGAAAAATCTCTGCTGACTACGCAGCCTAGCCCTCGAGAAAATCTCAATCGGCTCGGGATCAGCGCGCAAATCCGAAAAATCTCACCCTCCCTCCCCTGTGCGCCTCTATCTAGCGCACATATCCGGAAGCGTACTACAGAGAATGAGAGAGGTCATCGATCTCCCTCCCTCTCTCTTGTGGCCCTTTGCGTTTTTTCGCTTGCAGCTCGATTTTTCGCCCGCCGACTTGATTATCCGGTGGGGAGGGGGGGGGCCCAGCGTAATGGCGTCGGCGTCGCTGGCCAAGATTTATCTCGCGCGCGTCTGCCGCCGCTACTGCTCTCGTCCGTATAGGCGTGTCCGCTTAGACTTACGAGCCCCAAGTCCGCCCCTGACTCCTCTTGCTTCCGGCTCCTCGGCATCCGCTTCGCGATCTCTCCACTCTAGTCTCGCTCTTGCCGTTATACGCGTGCAGCTCGACGCCGCCTAGGCGCTCGACTTTCCCCCTTACCCTCTCTAGCCCATCGCTCCTCTGGCTGTATGCTACTTTTATTATCTGTTATCGTCTGCCGTGGCAGCCGGTGACGCTGCGAGATTTCGCGCGACCTTCTCATCTCCCGTACTCTCTCTCTCTCTCTCCCCCTTTTACTCTTGATACTGGGTTGTGATTGAAGCCGGTACATCGCGATTTCTCCCTACTTTATATCAGCATGTTTATGAATATGCCTTTCCAGCTTTGATGTATTGCCTTGGCGTGCGCTTTTTTCTCTTTAAAACTCAATGGTAAGAGATGTATAGGGTGATAATTAACAACACATTTTTTAGAGGGTAAAATCTTTATATTTACATCAATATTTTTCATCGTTTAACAAAATTCTGTGTACCTGTTCAATTACATTGAAGTTGCGCCGACTTTGAATTCTTGACTTTTGAGAAATCGTAAGTTACCAGCTTGTGTTAGATGTAATGGGCGTTAACGTTGAGCTTTGGCGCGCAAAACATTAAGTTGCTTCCTCTCTCGACATACAAGAGCCCCAAACACGCAAGCATTGAAACTTGGAAACTGCGGGGCCGAGATATCAGCGTGCGGTTATAAATGCCTATTTACGAGAGAGAGAGAGGGAGGGAAGGAGAGAGAAAGCAACGTATGGGGAGACCTCGAGAGGATAGCGCGGGCGATAGGGCAAATTAATGCTGGGAATTGACCTATTTCGAACGGCTGAGAGTAGGGTGGAGAGCACGCGGAAAGACATCGCGAAGAATAATGGCTCTAGATCTCCTTAGCCAAAAGGGAGAAAGAGAGAGAGAGAGAGAGAGAGAGAGAGAGAGAGAGAGAGAGAGAGAGAGAGAGAGAGAGGTTCTCGGGTATGCCTTTAACTGCGTTCTCTCTCTCTCTCATAGCAGGCTCGGAGCATAACTTTGGCGAGTGCCTACTTTCGGCAAGGCTTGCCGCGTGGCAAGTTTATCGTCTAGTGCCGGGGAACGGCACACTGCTTAGGGACTTGGCCCAGCTTACACTAGCGTACCAACTCGGAAAATCTAAAGCGCATCTCTTCCCCTCTTTCTCTCTGTAGCGTCGTCGTCCCTTTGTCCAAGCTGAACTCGTTGAACGTGGAGACTTAAAAGTTTAATCGGCGAAACTCGTTAAACTTGCACCTGGGTGCGCGCGCCACTATCCCACTCAGCGGCGTACTCGACTGGCACACGATTCGTAAAAAAGCAAGTACGTCGCGTGGGCCTTTTTCTTTTTTTTAAAAAAAAGGGAGAGAAGGCGCGCCCCGATTTCTCATAGATCCTTGAGGCGTCTCGAGGCTGGCGGATCGTTGGCCCACGGCCAACAACCCCTATCCTCCTACTCTTCTCTCTTTCTCTCGGCTGCTGCTACGCCACTACTTTCCGATGCAGGACTAATGCTGAGGTTTCACGAGAACGGACTTTCTTTCGCTTGTAAATATAAATCCTGACTGGGCGCCGCGTAAAAAAGCCCCGGGAGAGAGAGAGAGAGAGAGAGAGAGAGAGAGAGAGAGAGAAAAGGAGAATGGAAGTATAGGGGGGGAGAGCCGCGAGAGAGCAAACACAGGATTCTCTCTGTGGCCCCTTCCCGCCTTGCTCTTTTCCGCTAATCTCGGCCTCTCTTTCTCTGGCTATCTCGTCCTAGCCAGACGGTCTGAGTGAAAAGGGCCGCGCGCGCGATAACGGATTTTCACTTTCACCGGCCGGAGCTCCCAGGGAAAAAGCGTTTTCAGAGTATATACCGCGGCTACGGCCACTGTGCTCTGTGTATAGACACCCCGACCTCGCCGACTCGATTACAAGAGAGAGAGAAGGACTATTACAGACAGCTCTACACGCGCACGCCAGAGCTTTTCGTCCTTTGACGCGAATGAAAAGCGGCTTGTGTTTTGCCGGATTAATGACGTTATACGTAGTTGTACGCAGGGGGGGGGGGACCGACTGCCTGCTGTGAACTGATAATTTTTGCCGGTTTAAGGGCGCGTCTATATACCTGTTACCGAGGCAGAAATCTGCCTTTAATATTACGGAGAATTTTGCATAAAATTAACGCGGGAAGAATTGATGTTTACGTTTGAGTTTTCCGCGGAATTCCGAGCTGGTTTTAGAAATAGACGCGTAAATCCCGTCGTTTTTACATAATTGCAAATTCACGGGGAATATACGGCAAAATAAACTGAAACGTCGGTAACTTTAAATTAACGTAGCGACATAGTTGAGTTGATTTTACAAAAGTTTTTGTCAATTCTGAAATTTCATCAAAGCTTATGTATGGAAATTCTTTGATGGACTAACGTAATGAGTAGATTCAGATAATTTTTTTTATGGTTCATGCAAGTAATAATTCTAATAATTAATGTGACTTGATGAACTATCATCTATGTTTATTTATTAATGAGTCAACAAAATCGAGCAGAGGTCCTGATTAATATACTAATTCCAAATGATCTCTATTACGTATTAAAAGTATCTCGATTACTATTAAATAGGGTTACATAAAATTCTGTACAAACTATTATTGAATAAAAAACAAAACATGCAATTGGTAGCCCTTTGTAAAGTATCAAGCTGACGTTAAGGTACGGCTTTAAATTAGCAATAAACCAGGCCTTATATTTGGCGAAGTGCGTTTGCATTTGAAATCTTGTGTAACGTTACGAGGCATATTAAATCGGTTGAAATTCGTAAGCATCGTTTTGAGCTCATTGACCGTATAAATGTTGAATTATTTCGTTCATTTGAAACAGTAATTAATTAACTGTAATGTATATTATAATGAAAACGTTAGGAATGAGAATCGGAATGTAACACGTTTAATTCAAAATTAATGCCTCAATCGCTAGCTTTGACGCTGTATACGTATCCAATTGAAAATTTAACGCCGAAAATCGTCGTCGCTCTCGCAGAATCTCCAAAGGAGAGAAAAAAAGCTCGAGTCCGACCTCACGTATAATAGCATCTCACTTTAGACCCTTTTAATTTTCCAAAAAGAAGCAGAGCCGAGGCACGAGAGAGGCTCGTATTAATTTTTCTCGAGCTTCATCCTCCGGTTTAAGTGAATAATGAAAACGCCGGGAGTGTACACAGTCTCTCTATGCTCTCTCGCTCGTGTACCTAAGCTCGCATACACACGCACACACCCCTCCCCCCCCCCTTATCTGCGGTAATTAATTAATGCATTCCTCGTAGTAGCGAGGCTATCCGAAACGGCGCTCGGAAATAAGCCTCCGCTCTCTCCTAAGTAGCTGCTAGATGTTACACGGGCGCGGGCCAAAGCTCCTTCACCTGCCGCGGGCCGATAGTGCCGGCGAAATGAATATGGATGGCCGGCAAACGAGCCTGCCCAGACGACTCGAGAGAGAGAGGGCCGCCCCCGTATAGTCGCTCTCCTCTCGAATGAATTAATTTCCAACTTTTCTCCCTGCTACCGTCGTTTCGTACTCTCTCGCCAAATTGCTTATCAAGACGGGACCGAGACACTCTCTCGTCGGCAGCCATTACGCCTGGTAGCACTCGAGAAGCGCCAAAGAATTTATTCGGTGCAAGAAAAAGCGGGCTGGCTAAAGGTGACCGGTTATTGCACTTGCCTATTGGGATTTTGCGCAACGGAATCGGCTTATTCCCAGGCGGACGTGCAGCGTTAATAGCTCGGCTGGAGTCGTAAAATTTGAAAATTCCATCCCCCACGATGGGGGGGAGGCTAGTGCGTTTACTCTTCTCGATTACGAGCTTTTCCCGAAAATGACTTTCGCCGTGTAGAGAGCTAGGGCTGCCGATAATCCCGGCGCTCTCGCGCACCGGAAATTCAAAGCGTAGTCGTGAATTTTTGAAAATCGCTATGCGATAAGCTGCCCTCGGCATATGTGAGCCTGGCCTGCTGCGGTATATACTGCGTTACCTATACTATGTGCAAGCTATTTCTCCCTGCATTTCCACGAGCTAGATAGAGAGAGAGGACTACTCTCCTCGATCTCATCTCGGCGAGTGCGGGAGGCGGCGGCCGGTCGCGCTTTGACTTACGGCCGCGGTAAAATCCAGTAACGGCCCCGTACGGATAGCAGGCGGACGACCGAAGTGGGAGAGAGCAGGTTCTCGAATCTCCGGCGTGGCCGTAAACTTGGCCGCGCGAACGGTTATCGCGCGTGGCCCTCCTCCCATCAACGCGGCCCCCCTCGTACACCGGCTATACTCTCCTCGTCATTAGCAGATTATATCTCGGAGTTGCGAGGTAAGGCGCGGGCCGTATACGCGCCCGATAAATACTCGATTAAAGACAGACGATCACCCGGACCGTGTGCGACACTGCTCTCTAGTCGTTTTGGTAACGACCTATACGCGTGTCGAGCTGCCATTAGATATTCCCGTTTATTTCCCCTAGTCCCTTTATTTTCAGCCGGCTAATGAGGCAGTTGTATCGAAATTCGCGTATTTGCAGCACACCCCGGGGGCGCTTTGAACGAAATTTTAACTATCGGTATTTGGGACACGTGTGCCGCCGGAGCAGAACTCGCGCGACCGGAAGGTCAACAATTTAATCATCAAATAAATCGTGAACGCCGCATGGAGTCGGTGTGCGCACGTACGCGCAGCAGCCGCAAGCGTCGAGCATGAACGGCTAGAACGAGAGTGGTATTCGGCGCGAGAGAGCTATGCGGTTATAGGTTTAAAAATAGCCCTTAATTTACGCCTGATGTCGACTCGGATATTCGCGAATCCTACAGAGATATACATCTAGGCCGAGAGCTTTCGAGGTTCGTAGAAGGAAAAATATACCTGAAAAACCGTCATTGTAAGCGGCTATACAGAAAAGCTTTAGGATCCGAATTCTGCGAAAGAATAGTTTCAATATCCGCTATTCGGGGGAAAAGAGAGAGGGCAAACGCGCGTGAATGCGGTCGGGGCGTTATGTACAAGGCGGTTCTCGCATAGGACAAAGAAGCGCGGCTGCAGCGAGAGCGAGAGAGTCGCTGGAATCGCGTCGAAGCGCAGCGGTCGGTCGACGCGAAATTGCCCGTCACGTACATAACGCTCGGCGAAGCGCAAGACTCTCTCTCGCTCTCTCTCTCTCTCCCGGTGGTTATACGCCTTTACCCAGCGGATATAACTACGCCGCTTGAGCGTCAGTTTAACCGTCAACGTCCAAATTAGCGGCAAATGCTGCCGCTAGTGCCGCGCAGCCGGAAGTTTTGCGCTTCGATAATTGGAGGCGTGACGGAGCGTCCCCCCGTTCCTCCCTCTCTCTCTCTCACTCTTCGTGCGAGGGAGGATGCCGGGATTAAAAGGGCCTTTTTCAGAGAGGCTGGCTCTCCTCTCGCGCGAGAGTGGCCTTTCAGTCCCTCGGTGTATTAAGAGGGTTATCACGCGGTTCCGACGCGACTTTGGATCAGCCGTTTTAGACCCTGCGAATACTAAAGGTCAGATGGGAAGGGGGGTATGGAGAAGCCGTGAGATTGCCGAGGAAAATTAATATTGTACCTGCTGCACTTCGTTTTTGCGCGGGGAAGCTTTTAATGAGACGGGGAAAGTGATTATGTTAATATTGCTGGGAGAACGAGAGAGGGAGTGAGAGAAAGGATTGGACGTCCTTGGCCACTGATTAAGCCGAAATGATGCATGCAGATTTGCTTTATTTATGCATAGGCTTTCGTAATCGTCTTTTCGATATCGCATTTGAATAAATTTCATAAAGTAATATTAAGTAATCCGTTAAATCTGCGGAAGATTTATTTTAGCCCCGGACGGCCCCCTCCATCTCACCTCACTTACCCTACAATCCCACATAATCGTTGTATATATATATATATGTACGCGTATATTGTTTATATCGCGTGGGCCAGCGGGTTTTGCTCAACTATTCATGATTATTTAATGAAGCATTATACATTTATAATTACTACGTTGTGTGCTCGTAATGACTTTTCAATCGACTATTAATAAAATTATAATCGCAGTAGCTAACTCCGATATGCGCCTATATACATACCACAAGCAATTTAACGAACTCGATATGCTTAGATAGGTATTAAATAACGCGAGATATATATTTATGCAAAGAGAAAAAATAACGGAGGTAGAGCGATAAGACATTCGCTTGGCGCAGTGGCATCGTAAAAGAGATAAAGTACATATATCGGGTTTGGTTATAACTGGGAGAAGGGAGAGCAAAAGCCGCCGCCAGACTCACCTCGGAGATCTGCCGTAAAAAGATCGATTTTTATATACCCTTCGCGTCTCGCGTGCGTCCTCTCTCTCTCCCTCTTTCGGATGACTTTCATATCCATCTTCAGTCGCACTTTACATATCTCCAAGGTATGCACGCAGTTCCGGCGAACGGCTGGTAAGATGGAGCGGAGTGCGAGCAGAGAGAGAGGGAGGGTCGCTCCGTTGGAATCATCGAAAAATCATTTATCCTCGCGAGGAATCGCTGGAGCGGCCTATCTCCTTCCCTCTCGTCTTATATACTCCAGCGAAATGTCCTCCCGAGTCTCCAGCGTCGCTTTCAGCGAATGGGGATGGGGGATATATCGGCAGACCGCGCGAGCGCCGGGTTATCGGCGCTATTGCCAGCGCCTGGGGGACGAGCAGCAGCCGCACCCGCATCCTCGCCCGGAGTAATAAACAATTCCCGCCAGCGGGGCATTAAGAGCCCCGAGGAAAGAGAATCGAAAATCGCTTTAGGAAACGTCGGGGGATGTTGAGGGGGGGGGCGGGAGGTGAATGCAAATGGAAGGAGGGAAATACGATCAGCCGGGGCGCGAGATTGAGACGTTCCGAGAGAAGCGCCGCCGCCGCCGCGACCCAGTTAGCACGTGCTAACGGAAGAGGCATGGAAAGAGGCGGGAGAGAGCCTCCGCGAACGCGCGCGCACCCGGCCGATTGCCGCCGCCGCTACTGCCCCGGCGGAGATTGCAAATCGTAACTTCCGCTCGGATGTGCCTCGGTCGACTCGGCAAGCTGCATCAAAAGCCAGAGGATCGAAGCCACCTCGAGAAGCTCGCTCCGGAAGCCAGGATTTAGACTCGCTCTCCCTCGCGCCGTACCGGCAGCAGTGTGCCTTCTCTAGCGGGACTGCGAAAAAATCGCTGACGAACGGGGGAGAAGCCTGGAAACGCCGTCATCTATCAAGAGCAGCAAGCCCCCCTAGGACGTTAGGGGGAGGAGGAAAGGGTCAGGGATAGAGAAAGCGACGGGCCGAACTGGCTGGATTAACTCCCCCGGGGCTGTAAAATTAAGCCGATTTGCTCGCAGTGACGACGACTACGACGATGGCGTGCGCGCGGATGAGTTGCCGCGAAAGGAAGTTCCGTGACTGCCTTTCCGTCCTGCCCGGGAAAATATCCTTACGTGTGTACGCGTTCCGGCTAGCTCTTGATTCATTCGCTTTTTATCGGGGCGGGGGTTTGCTTTAGTTAAGCCGATAACGTCGATGGATTGCTGGGCTTCCTGACGCTTTCTCACCCTCCCGCCCTTTCCCCCCACCCCTCGCACTTCCTTCTCTTTTTACCGTCTGCGATTTCTTTCGCTCCGTTTACGATTGCGCGAGCGAGCTCGCGTAGATTGAATTTTAAACCGAAAATCATTGGGAGGAAATGGTTTTTCGGAAAGAGACTCGATGCGTCTTGGATTTCATTAAAAGATTATTCAAATCTTTTATCATGCCCGAGCTCCCGGCGATTGGGAAGCGTTGATAGACCCTCCCCCTCTCCCCATCGCCGGACTGTCGGTTCGTCTTGTTTCTCTAAAATGGAATAATTTATCCGAACGCTATCCCAAGCTTTGGCTCGGCCAATTCCCACGTCAATTACCAATCACTCCGTATAAAGCTCGGTAAATCGGCGCTCGGATATCGAGCTACGAGATATTAAAAGTCGGGAAAAATATCGCAAAGAGACGCCGTTTACCTCTACAGCCGCGCAAACCAATAGCCGCGCGACCGAGGGGGGAAAAAAATAGGGCCCGCGCGCGTGCTTGCAATTGTAAATCAAGCTATAAGCGGCGATAACTCGCGAAAGATTCGCGCGCAATGCGCGGCAGCGGCTATGCTCAGACGACGGCCGCATCGTTTACACTCAATTATCCGGGATTTATTTGGCCGCGAGAGCCAGGAATATTTTCCGTTTTCGGCCGATTGCTAAATGCAAACGAAAGCTCTCTCCTGAATTTTCCTCTCTTTTTTTCTCCCTTTCTTTCTTTTATTTATCGCTTTTGAAGTTTCATTTTGCACTTGTGGCACGTTGGCTCAGCTGCCGCTATCGTATGTGTAGGCGCAAAAATATTATTCGGCTCAATAAAATGTAATAATCCTGAGGGATTTCGCGCTCGACAATAACGTTATTTGAACGGACAATTTAATACGCGGCCGCGTTCGATTAATATTGAGCAAGTAAGCGGATATTTTTTTCGAAAGAGCCCTCCTGTTTACACGATTGTTCATCTCTTATATGGCGCAGTAGTGAATTCGCGGAAAGAGATTGCGTTTAAAATTATTTCCCGCTGTATATATAATATTACGTAAATTTTATATACGTATTAATTAACGAGTTTTCATTTGAAATAAATTTGAATTCAACATTTAATGCATATTATACAAAGTAAATAACGACGTATTTCAATGACGCTTGCGTAAAACATTTATTTCAATAACTTTTTTCTCTCTTTTGTTTAAAACAAAAACTCGGAACTCTGACCCGTTTTAATCGAGCTCAAATCCACAAAGCCCAAAACGCGAGCTTTCAAACGCCCACTAGACATTCCCGTGAATAATCTGTATTTGTCCGCAAGTATCACTCATCGGTCAGAGTATAACGGCTAAGCACCGGGTCATTATCCGCTGGCGCAGTGTATAGAAGCGGCGTAAATCGTAAGATGAGCCGAGCTCGTAGATATCCAGCAAAGTGGATAGGCGCGTCGTCGAGGCCGTGTAGTCGAGGGGGGAAGCACCGCTGGTCCCCGTAATCGTTCCAAGTCGATCTTAATGACGGCGTTGCTCAGCCGAGATTAGATGCAAGAGAGAGGCCGAGTCTCCTTGGCAATCGGACGCTTGGCAATGGGCTGTTTGCCATGCGCCCTGGGCCACTCTAACTAATGAAAGCCGAGAGAGAGGCTCGAGGGCTTTTGTTTCGCGCGCCCCTTCTTTTGCCTCCCGCTTCTGCGGCCTCCTCGCGCTCTTTCTGACGTATGCGCGCCACTTTGGCGGCCTGCGGGCCATACTACAACCGCGTGACACTTGTTGATTTTTTTTACCACCCTCCCAACAAGTGCCTTTTGCTGCTGCACGACTGACTCGTGTGTCTAGGCCCCCCCCTTTTTTTTCTTTCTCCACGGCGTACGAATTTGCTTTGCTTTTACCGGTGACTATTTTCTGTGCTGAATTAATTTGTTTTCTTTTCGTTGGTATGGTTGTTAGGATGCAATGATGAGCAGATTATTAACACCCTAACGAAGTTGCCAATCAATTACGAAAGCACGGTAATATGATTATTCGATCTATTCAGGATATATGAAAGTACTTGTGTAGCATTCTGTTATTAAATTAATATTGTATATCGTTACTGTTTATCAACATATTGACTGTAGGTATACTTCCAATTAAGTAGTCCAAGTAATGAATGTTAATGACCATACATCAAAATGAAGTAATCGTATAAAATCAGCGCCCGCCGAAAGTCGGGGTCCAAACATCGTGGAGAATTATTCAGAAAGCTAATCAAAGCCGGATAACGACACTTTTACAAAGTCGTAGGAGGATCGCCTTTGGGATACAGGCTATATTATCGGCGGAAAACGAGAGATTACTTAAGCCGAACAAAAAGCCAATGACATCTCTATCGGCGTCATTACATTCGCCCGTAAAAGTCACTTAACCCGATAATTTATATAATCCGTAAGACCGAGAGAGCAGTCTCCAAGCGCGCTCAACTCGTTTATCGGCTCGGTTCTCCTACATCCTTATCCCATGGCGTTCTCTCTCACCCCCGGAAAAATATAAACTTTCCTAGGGGGGGGGGGGAAGCAAGATGAAAGGTGTAAGGAGAGGGACTAAAAGGGAGGAGGGGATGGGCAGGTCAGAGACACACTCTGGCTAGCTTGTGGAGGGGCGCATTAGACGAGCAGGACGCGCGCGTCGATAAATTTTTATTGCCGCTTTATGGTGATAAGGCCCGGGGAGAGGACGGTCCTTTACTCGGAAACGAGCCGTTTTAATGTAATGGGCTAGCGTGGCGATTCATATTTCAGCGAGAGAGAGACCTGCAACGACTACCACGACTCGATCTCGACTAACCGATCAACTTCTACCCCCCCAACCCCTCTTCTCGCTCTCTTGGTTTTACTCTTACTCTTTCTTTGGCTTTGTTCGGAAAGTTGTTTTTCACCCTCTGTTTATACAATCGCCAGTTCGTAACGCCACTTCTATTTCCTGAAATGCAATCGCTTTTCTATGGGTTTCAGGTGAGAGTTGGTTCGAAAAGTTATTTTTGAGCATAAATAAGTAGTCAATTTTTCCAAAATGTTTCATTATCGAGCAAAATTAATTCATAATAAAGGATAAAAAATAAATATTTAATAATTTAACACGTCGAGATAATGTTCTAATGATTAAAGTGCCTATGATTTATCTTTTGTCGAATCTGTGTTTATAATTAGATTTATAAATTCCGCATAAAGCTGTCACTCGCGTAAGATTTATTAATAAAATTTCGTAATATTCATCAAGTTATTAACCGTACTCTACCCGTCGGCTAATTTTAATTGCTATATTCGGTCGATGCGTTTATTAAAGAAAAACAAATTTTAATTAATTCCCACAAAAATAATTCGAATAACTTCCAACTCGAATGAAATGTTTTTACAAATAAAAAACAAGCACAAGTTACTCGCGTTGGTAACCCGGTCAAACTTAGTCGGTCACTCGTAATTAAAAAAAAAAAAGAAAAAAAGATTTCGTTATTTCCGATTAAGCGAGCAAACATCGAAAATGCACTGGCTAAGTAGCTTCCTAAATAAATTAAAGTTACGAGTAAACGCGTTGAAATTCAGTTCGCATTTCATGCATACTTTTATCCCGGCCCCTCTCCTCTACGCGCTTCTCTCTCTCTCTCTCTCTCTCTCTCTCTTCATCCTATATCCATTCGATAAAAGCCTCGCGCGGAACAAACGCACGTGCGCGCTGGGAAAACTATCTCATGCATAATATGAAAAAAATCGAGTCCTACATTTCCATAAGAAAATTTTTACCCGCGAAAATTTAAGAGTTAGCGCTCGGCTGTGTGTGCTCCTGCTGCCCCGGTTACTCCCAATACCGACCCACCCAAGCTCTCCTCGCAGCTTATTATTCTTAATTTCATCGGATACTAAGAAGTTCGCCGAGAGATATAATAACTTCTTCTTTGCTCAATACCTCGTTCCTTTATAAAGATCCCTCTCGTTCGCTTTTCTAATTCAAACAAGCTGTAATACCGAACGGACTTTAACGACGATGGAAAAATTATACCGTGCATATTCAAAAAAATAAAAAGGGCGCGCACGCCAATTATTCGCCTTTGATCAGCCGGGATATTCCGAACAAGATGGCTGGTGGGGCTCATTGACGGTGAAAAAGCGTCCGGGGAAAATCACGAGCTTTGGATCGGCGAGAAATTGGCGTCGCGGCGTTGGCCTGACAAAGGCATCATTTCGCGGAACGGCTATAGGCAGAGTGGTATAGAGAGAGAGAGAGTCGACGCGTCAAAATCGATGCTAGGGGCTCTCTGGGACAGGCGAGTCGCGTCATCCCTCCGCCTCCTCCGGCTCGTAGATTAACCGTTTGTGGCCGGCCGACGCGCTTGGTTATTGTGATGCAAAGTGTCCCCGGTAAGCCGAGCTCGCTTCCCCGTCCCGGCGCTCCCGGCGATCGGCCAATTAATATGCAGAGGAGCCCGAGACGCGCTCAGTATGCGTGCCGTCGAGCCTCCGTCGCGTGATAGTATGATTGCAGGGCTACTCTTGCTCCTGCTACCTGCCACTACCCCTACCACTAGCTTGCCCACCTCCAGCGTTGCCATCGACGACGATGCTGCTGCTGCTACTGGACAGATCGCCGCCTGCTATCCTCCCGTATGTCTACGGGATTATGGATTTTCGACTGGATACGTTGCGAGATTTCGATGGCTGACGAGAGCAGCACGGACTGTCAGCACCGACCTGTAATATCCACTCGCTTTTGATGGATCTTTTCGTTAATTCATCAGCTTTCCATGATATCGAATATAACGCGTGTCGACTTGTACTCTCGAAGCTTTTAAGCCCCACCCCCCTTTGTTTTGTGAATTCGCTGCGGGTACTCTGATGAAGGTTAACGACGTATTTAATAAGAATTTCCATTGAAATTTTGTTAACCGAGCACGGGGGCATAAAAGCTGGCTGTAATAAACAGACTGTTTATTTTGAGATTTTCCATTTTCCGTAAGTATTGATATTTGGCGCGAGCGCGCGCGCGCGCGTACGTAAATATAGCCGGGGAAAGTGTATGCGCAACTCATAAATATGTTAATCAACGGGGCTACATTATCTTGCCGAGTCGTTAAATTTTCCCCCGAGTAACTTACGGACGTTTCGATAAATAATTTTCCGATCTCGACGTTTACTCAGCGTAAATTATCGTTTACCATTGACTCCACACCCCTTCCACTTATCGTCCATTAGCGTAAATTTTTTTTTGTTCATTAAAACAAACGGAAAAAAAACCCACAATGAAATCGTCAAATTTCATTAGTTTCTCACATCTCTATCCTATAGACTAAGCTTATAACGTTCCTACACACGCGCGCGCTCGCACGCACAGGGCGCATCCGCAAAAAATCGCCGGTTCTCGAAATGAAAAATTCAAATTTCAATAATTAAACTGGCGAGAGCAGCAAGCCGCAGATATATAGTAGTCCAGCCAGGTGTATGGCCTCCCGCCTGAAATATCCCAAAGGATTTATCGAAGCGCAGTGGGCTAATGCGCGAGAGAGCGCGCGCCTGCCGCGAATTTATTAATTGGCCAACGCCGGCTGCGGCTAATAAACATCGACGTCGCTCCCGAAGTCTGCCATCAATTAAAGCTCGGTAACGCGCTCGCCGGGAGTGGCCGCGGCTATGCCGTTCTCAGCTTGAAAAATGGCTTGCTCTCGCGCTAGAACTGCTGCGGCCGGAAATAATCCAGGCGCCCCGATGTTTTGCCCGCGTAACGGATGATTAATAAACAAGCCACGCGTGCTCTACGGGAAAGAGAAAGATACAAAAGGGTAGGCGGGGAGGAGGGGAGTATAACGTGAAAGCTAATTTACCGGCATTATCTTCCGCGCTCATGGCTAATTTCCGTAGGCGCTGGCGCTTGACGTGTTGTCGCGCCGACGACTATTTTTCCCGTGTCGGGTCGCGTGTCCTGCCCGCCCGGATGTGCTGATATCTGAATTGGCGAGTTTAAAATTAAAACTCGCCTGTCCTGCGAGGATATTAACGGCCCCCGGGGCGAGCGTATTACTATTATCGCTGCGAATGGGCTTGTTAAAATTTCATGTTGGTTTAGCAGGAAAAGACGTAAAAAATATCGGGGGGAGGCTTCGGCAAAAGTTTTCTCAATAAGCGATTCGGAGGAGGAACGTTTAATACTGTACAAGTAGCGTGAGAGCAAAGTTTTGTGTAATAAGGGGGGAGGGCAAAGGAAGATGAGAGAGGGAGAGAGAGAGCGACTTGAAAGAGAATATTGTCTTTGAAAACTTAATTCGAGCTCGTGTAATAGGATTCGAGAATTAAAAGTAAATGCTTTTCTCCGGTCTCTCCCCCCTGCTCTCCTCTCCACCTTTTGAACTTTCTTGTTTAACAAAATCTTGCGCCATCGGTAGAGAGAGAGGATATCGAACATGTAATACTATGACAAGTGAAAGTTGAACGGAATGAACGTACTTAGGTTTAAACATTGTTTTAATATTATTATATCAGGAAAGGAAAGTTCGGCTAAGTAAGCGGCCTGTAGAAACGAAAGACCGAGTCTACTTATTTTTTCTTCGGGAAGTCGTTAATTATGTTACGACTTGCTTCGCCAAACCGCGGAATAAACCTCGAAATAAGTCGTTGACTAAACTTTTATCTTTTGTGTTTTTACTATACGTATAGCTCGGAATTATTACCGTAATGACTGTCCTCAATTGATTTTACTGTTTGACCAGATTCATTCTTTACAAAAACGTTATACCCACATAGTCGTTTAAGTACTAAATATAGTTTTAAGCTAAAACAGCTTGCCGTTTCAAAGTTACTTTCAAAAACCATAAAAAAAATCTACGATAAATCCTTTATCATCACAATGAATCGACCAATTGGCGAAAAAGAAAACAGCAAGAAAATTTGGCGAGTGCCTGAACACTCGTCATCTTCCATTCACAAAGCGCCTCGAAAAGCGCAGGTCGGCAAACGAACAAAAAGCTCGGAATTTTTCACGCGCGCTATTCGCAGTCACCACCGGTATAGGCGTTTTCATCCGACCGACAAAGCGCGCTTCGGCAGAGTGTGTATACGCACAATGGCTTGACCTACATATTAATAATGGCCGGTGACGCGCTCGACACGTGACGCGTGACCGAGAGAGCATCCCTCTGGCACATAGAGCACATACACCGTATTTTCGCCCGTCGATCCGTGAATTTCGGACGACGCAGTGGTTTGCCGGCCGGTCGGGGCGCGTCAAGCTTTCCCCCGTTTAATTCCACTTCAATCTGCGCGGATGCGCGTGACGCGCGGCGTTTAGAGGGGGGAGGGGGGAAAGCAAGTGGGGGGGAGGGCACCTAGGTTTCCGGCAGTTTTTTTTTGTTTGGCCGCCGATTTGACGCGCCGCGATTTCAAGTGGCAATTTGTTATTGGGTTTATATAAAGCGAGAAGATGCGGGGACAGGTTCAGGGGGGGGGGGCAGGTACCCGGCGCTCGTCGTCGACGATGGATTTGTAATATAATGGACGCGACGAATATTTGACTTGGACGCGATTCTTCCGAAATTGTATTCGATTTACGATTCGATTTTTCATCGTATTCCCCGCACCTCCTCTACCTCGCGCTTGCTGCTTTTTTTCTTCTTTTTTTTTATTCCGCGAAAAATATTTCGATGTCAAGAGCGTTCGGTGGATGTTACGGAAGACTAGTCGATGAAAATATTGCGCGCGGGGGTAAATATTTTTTTAAGAGCTGTTAAAATAAAATAAAAAGCCCCGGAAAATATATATCTATATATGTACGCGGGGGACGAACAAAAATAAATAAATAAACAAACAAATGCGGAGGGAAAATAAAATTCGATTACCTCGAAATTGAATGAGTATGGCGCATCTGCGTATAGAGGTGTGCGTTGCGCGCGCGGGTTCTTTGCAATCGTAGAAAAGCCGAGAGGGGTGGGGGGGGGGGCGACAACAAGCGTGTATTTTTCTTGCGCTAGCAAGTCGTAAAAGAAATTGATTCGAACCGGAGGAGCGACAGCGCGAAACGACGACGACTGAGAATGGAAGCAAGAAGGACATCCTTTTTTTCCCTGCTCTTCGCTCGGGAGACCGTTCAATTCCGGATCCGCACCGAACGATCTACTTACTCGACCCCCTCCCCTCCTCTGAAGTAGACCGAGCACAAGAGGACGGGGGGCAGGGAACGAACCCTTAAGTTTGCAGGCGAAAAAGTTTACGCCGACGTGGCCGGGAGAGAAGGGCGGAAAAAAAAGCTGAGAAGGAGGGTGGGAGGAAAGCTCGCATGGAAAATTAAAATGTCCTCCCAGACGCGCGCAGGCCTCGTTACATTAGCAGGCACCCTCTCCTTCTACGCTCATGATTTTCCGCTTTTACGCGGCCCGATAAATTTATACGCCGCTACTCTGCTCGATCTTCCCGGCAAGTTGCCCCTCTCCTAGCCCCCTCCGGTCTTATACGACTGAGGTCGGATTTCGAGGAATTATTTTATCGTTACAAGCGCGTGTCAGACTGAATCTTGATGACTGGCTCAGTTTCTCTCTCACACTTCCACCTTACGACTCAAGCCGAAGTTATAATGCCTCGTAATTTCTTTTTTTTTCTCCTTCTTTTGTCGTTCTCCCCCAAACACACATACACAGATACACGTCTGCATTATTCAAGCTGCATAACCAGAAATTATGTAGTATCGAGCTCGGATTATATCGGTCCTATTCCTTCTGTTAGTCCCACAGCTGCGCAATATATGCTGATGCTACGCTCCATTTGTCATACTAGAAATCCAGACGCGTCAACATTGTATGCCACAGATGTGCGGTAATTCCGCCAAAAACGCAATTATTTAGAAACAAAAAAAAAATCCTGTTCCGATAAACAGTATCAGGATACAGTTGTGAAAAATAAAAGCGCAGCAAAGCAGTGCGCAATAAGCCGAGTCGTATAAGGGGCGTCGGCGGGCGCGGGGCTCTCTTATTGCGCCGTAAACAGGCGCATAAAAGACACTAGACGCCAGAGCGTCTGCCTCGCGCGACCCAATGAAATCAAACCAAAATACAGTCTAAATAAAAGATCTTGCGGCACTTATTCCCCTTACCCTCACCTCCTTTAGTCTATATAAAAAGAGGGAGAGAGAGAGAGAACGGGGTGGAGGCCGACATCGAGCTAAATTGGAAAATGAAATTTTAGAGCGGCTGGCGTGGAAAGGAAGAGGGGGAAGCGTGGTAGAGCAGTAGCGGGATGCCCATTCTCAGGCTTATGACCTTGCGTGTATCGCGGAGGCGCGATGAAAGCCAGCGAGAGAGCTTTCTATATATATACGCGGCAACCGCCGAGACTGCCAACTGATATGAAGACTTAAGTACGCCCAGCTTTCCAGAGCCTCGGGAATGCCGAAGATGCTCGGCATTCCCCCCTAGACTGTGGATAAGGCAGCCCCCTCCTCCTCTACCCCTGCCATAGAGATCTATCCGACTCTACTCGGGATTCTTTGCCGCCCTCTCGACTATACTGCTCCCTCGACCGACACTCCCTTCTACTCCCTCTCCCTCTTTCTCAAAGCTTCATCTTCAACGTTTTTGTCTTCGCCTTACACTTATTCGTCTTTTAATGATGCCGGAAGAGAAATCGACTTTTCATACGCTATTTTCTTGGATTATTCGACTTTTTCCTCTACTTTTAGCTTTATGCACGTTGGCTAAAGGGACCTTTAATGTCCTTACTGTTTTTGAATTTAAAACTAGTTCGTGTTTTTTTTATATCATAAAGTTTGTTATTTTTTTTTACATGTATTAAAAGTGTAATAATTTTTTTTCTGTACTTAATAAGAATATATAAATAATCATTTTCTTTTCTTTGTTACAGGTGAGTACAAACACTTCGACGTTCTTATGTTCTTAACCAAGTAAGTTATTCGTTGTATTGTACAATAATTCCTAAAAATTTATTTAACGCACGAAAAACCATAGAACTACGCAAGTTTCAAACGGTCGAAGGATAACAGTTTTAAATCGAAATTTAATTAGAGATCAACAAAATGGGCTTACCGAAAGGGAGAGGAGGACTGCAAAACAAACTCGTATATTTTACGACTTGCGTCTTTAAAAGCGCTCGAGCAAAATCTCGTTGTAATCGTCTTCTGCGTTTATAACGCGGATAAAAATTGAACGGTAAATTATTCCTTTTACCGCTTTTCTTAAAGCCTCTTACGAGCGCGTCTTTTAAAAATAATTGAACAAAAAAAAAGAAGAAGAAGAAGAAACGAAGACCCCAGCTCCATACAATAACGATTAATCCTCCCCCGTGCCATATACGACACCGTATTAATAAACAATAGCGAGACTGGCTTTTCCAGTAAACGTTAAAGTAACGACGACAGCGCACGATAGGTTATTATACAATAACGATAATTTATATTTCTAATTTCAAAGTTACAACGGCCGGCTGTTATTACGTTTCGTGTGCCCCATAAAAATTGCGCGCTTTTTGCTCGATCATGCCCAAGGTATATATATGTGTAGAGAAAAGGGTGGTGGGGCATTTAATACAGACTAGTAAGGTATTTTATTCTCGTTTCACCGGTGACCGGACGATTTAATTTGGGAAATAGCCGGAATACCGAGCGCTGATGGCGGAGACTAGTGCAGTAGTGGATCGACGAGGCGGCGGCAGCAGCGGGGATCTTAATGAAATTGACTTGTTTTCAATGGATTTAATATTGCCGCTTGATGTCTGCACGCGAGCCGAGCGATCCATATATATATATACGTATATAGAAGAGCAGGCGCGCGCGTGACTTCTTATTGGGGTCACGTAGCCGATGAGCAATCGGAGAGTCCTCTCCTCCTAGAGGAAGAGAGAGAGAGAGCGCGCGAGTCCTCATCACGCGCGCATTTCCATAATACGCTTTTTGCCAGCCATCCCTCTCGGCTCTCCTCTTCCCCGCTTTCTCTGTCGGAAGTGTCCTCTGTCGGTTCGTCTTTTTGCGTTCGATTGACCTTGCAAATGAAAAATCCGTAAATCCTCGCGCATTTTGTTTTGCCCCCCCCCCGCGACTCTTGGTATTCCTCTTTCTTAGCGGCTTTTTAATATCCCCCTCCCTTTTTTTTTCTTACCGCGAACTATGGCAGAACGGCCGTGGAAGAGGCAGAGAGGGGCCGGTAGGAAGTTAGAGGCGCGCTATCAGTGGAGAAATCGATTATTCGAACTATGCCGTTAATATGCATTCCTTCGAAATTACTTTTGTATAATCGTAATTTGAAAGGCAAATACTTGGAGGCTCCCCCGATGCTCTTGAGCTTCTTCCTCTCTTTCCGTTTCGCTCTGTCGGTTAAACGCCTCTCTTCGACGAGGATCGATTTTATTGGATCGAAAGTGATTTTTCAATCAAAATGCTTCCCCCCCCCCCTCCCATATAAACTTGCCCACTTTCCTCGCTCATATTCCGTATAAACTTATACCGAGGCAGGCGGATTGAAAAATCCACCTACGTCGCTCGGATGACGAAATTTTCTTTTTTTTTTTGGCAAGTTGTAATATATAAGAAACGTCAAAACGATTATTGACCTCTCGCTCGTACACTTTGGCGCATTCAGACGCGCGCGCACGCGTATGTACATTTGCATGGAAAAATATTACCAAGGGCAAAATTGATTTGCCCGAGCGCAAAAACTTGAGAGCGGCAAAGGGACAAAAAGAGCGTCCATATTCCATTCAAAATCCTCCAATCTTCGCCGGAATCCGCGCAAACTCAATATAATCCTCCTCGCGGCAGCTACACAGGCGTACACGTATAACCCTGGAAAAGAACAAAGTTTCGGCTGGCAGAGCGATAAGGCTTTGGCTGCCGTGGCGAGGAGAGAAAGTAATAAATAATTATTTCGCACGAGCAGTCCGTTGTACAGACCGGCGAAAAGTGCGTGGCGCGCAAACTTTACGAAATTCTGTCTCTCCAACTCTCTTCCGAGTGTGTGTGTACTCTTTTGGCGAAGTAAAAGAGCCCGAGTGGCAGCGAGCCAGAGCCGAGGAGAGTATATAGTAGCTGAGAGAGGGAGAGCGCGATATACGTCGCAGGTGCTGTGAAATAGCGGGGCTTAGACAAGCAGCGCGTGTCAATATCGTCGCGACCAGGGGGAGGGGGGGGAGACGTCTCGGGGAAACAGAACGGCAGATTGAAAGGAGCCAATAAGCGATGAGTATCAAGGGAGAGAGCCCCGGACATACTTTGCGCTATTACGTGGGGGGCTGGAGAAAAAATGTCACGGAACACGCGCAGCACGGACGGAGGGGAGAGAGATATCGGTGACGCTTAAGCAGCCCTGCAACATCTGCTAGCGAAAAAAAAATGTATATATCGACTTTCCGTCCGCGCACGTGGTGAAGCTCCTCGGGTGTGCGTGAGTGTGGGTGTAGATGTACGTATCGCGAAGTCTTAGTTTCGTATAGCGAGGAGGCTCGTTGAGAGAGCCCGAGGCTTTTTCTCCGTGATTTTGAAAAGTGCCTCTTGCCGCGGAATACAAATTGATTTTTCCGCTTCATAAAAAGTACGCGCCCGCTCGCGCTCGATCAAATTTACTTCTTCCCAGCGACAAAGTGCTCTTCGTACCTCTCCGCCCATATCCTTATACCAAAGCTCCACTCCCATGATTTACCAATTTCTAATAATATCCCCTCCCATCCCACGCCCCCTAAACCTTGAAAATAATCGAACCCGGGGAGAATATTCAAAAAATCATTCTTCCTGGTTTCTTGCCCTGGACCTTCTTTTTTAATAAAAAAGGGATATAGTCAGAGGCTGTTTGGTTAAAGGGAACTAGTCCTCTTTTTTTTTCTTTATCGTACCTCCTTGCTCTGGCGGGACTTAACAGAGAAAGGAAACTGTTATTCATAGGGAAGCGAGCCGAACTTGTTTTTTCGCTCGCCTCTGAATTTTACCCTCGTCTCATATGGGGAGAGTTTCTCCTCGATGGCTAAGGG
The DNA here is from genome assembly GCA_030522585.1 of Anagyrus pseudococci. Taxonomy (NCBI): domain Eukaryota; kingdom Metazoa; phylum Arthropoda; class Insecta; order Hymenoptera; family Encyrtidae; genus Anagyrus; species Anagyrus pseudococci. The sequence continues at coordinate 28,869 of JAPYYQ010000617.1, read as the reverse complement.
AGAAGAGATTCAAAGTAAAAGCCAAAATGACCATGAGGGCGAAATCGATCGTGAGTTATTGCGCGGGTTTTCGGAGCCGAAGAAATCGCGGGGAGGCCCCCGCCGTTCTTTATACATATATACGAGGAAAAAAACACGAGAGAATAGGTCAATTTTGATTTTACCCCAGGGAGAATAAGCAATACTTATTGCCGTGTTATACGCTGCTTCCTTTTTTTTTATGCGCGTGTTCCGCCCAAACTGCGTTATTTCAGGATTAGAGAATCCGAGAGAGAGAGTAGCACTCGCACCGGGGCAGGGTATGCTTATATACCGATCGGTTAAGTCTCGGCAACTTTTTTATCCAATTTTTATTAGTTTTATCCTGAAATACGCTGTATAAGTCTTTTTCGATTGGAGAGTTGGCGAGACGAGAGTTCGCCGCGAAACGAAAAAGTTGAAAAGTCAAATAAGCTAGCTTGTTTTTTTTCTTCTTCAAGCTATTCATACCGAAACGGTAAATCTGTCGGGAGGAAAAATACGGAACGAATCGACGTAACGAACAACTTGCGACTTCCGGCATGTAGTGACCAAATCAAGGCGAATCAAGTCAGTGCGGTAGTACAGGGCAGTAGCGAATAAAAATAAATCATCGATAATTAGATATCCCCAGCTCTCGCGAGCGGCCAACGAGAAAAGAGCCAACCGCACGAGAAACATATATATAAAGCGAAAGACTTGGCGGAACGCCGCCGTCTAGAATTCCCCGGCGCGCGCGCCTTTCGAACGGTGCCACGAGTCTCCCATAAATCATCGGTAATTAGAGCTCTCTAACCTGTACGGACAGCTTTCGTTTCTCCGAAAACTTCATTTCTTACGCCCCCTAAATGCTCTCTCTCTCTCTCTTTTTCTCTCTCTTGCCTTTGGAAATTTTATCTGTGGCGCTTATGTTAGCATCGACCTCGGGCTACATCTCCTATCGAGCTATTTGAATTCTGTCAAATTTGCTTCTCTGCGGACTTGAAACGAAAAAAAAGAGAAAAATCTTTAAAAGGAAAGATAGCAGGTAAGGTGCTGTTCAAAAGTGGCGTGCATCGATTTTCGATTCTATCGAGCGAGATAATTTGCCGGAATCTCGACTCCCTCTCTCTCTCACTCTCTCGTGAAGCGTTGCTGATCGAGGCACTTTCGGCACCCGAGTGAGCGCGACTCTCTCTCTCTCTTCCTCTTGTATTAAAGCCTCTCGGCTGTGGGTGCTTGTCTTATATAAGTGCGGTTCAGCCTCGTGGAAGATGAAACGGCAGCAAAGGGGCACCGACGTCTTCTCTCTTACCCGGGAATAAATGCGCGCTCTATCTCTCTCGATTTCGGGTTGGGCAATTGATGATCCCCCATTGTTCAAGATGCGCATCCGGCTCTGGAATTCGTGCTTTGCTCGAGACTATCGTATTGTGCTTTCTTTCGCCCACCCCCCGCCCGCCGACCCCTTACCACCGGTCTCTCTCTGCTTTGCGCTTGGCTTTAAGGTTACTCTCCTCCGTTCCATTCGTCTCTTCGTCGATCCGTAGCCCGGCTCTTCTGGAAAATAACCGCGAATCTCCTTCGAAGTGGCAGACGCGTGATTGTTTCACCAGTGATTTTTCCCGCCGACTACCAGAGCGCACATTTGTTCGCCCCAGCCTCACTCGAGAAGGGGGAAGAAAAATCTCGCACCGACTCGGTGGCGGCGCCGGCAAAATGAAATTTTCCGAGAGCCAAATTAACTCCGCGTTACTACTCCACACCATGTAAAAAGTATAATCCCCCCCAACAGTAGGCAAAAAAAGAAACAACAACCAAAAAGAAGAAGCAAACTTTTATCAAGATCACGGAGTCTCTATATTTCAAGGAAACGAGGACAGAGGCGCTCTCCCCCCGTATCGGTAAAGAGGAGAAAAAAAAATATCGTGGGACAATCAATCACGCGTTTTTTGCTCAATATAACAGGCCTCTCGCGGTCCGCGGCAAAAAGCGCATAGCCAGATAAACTGTGGCGCGCGAGGAGGGGCGAAAAAGAAAAAAAAAACACGTAAGGAGTAGCAGCAGCAGCAGCTCTCCTCCAGTCTCTGCTCCAGTGGCAAATTATCCGGAGATGCGAGAGAGTATATGGCTGGAGCGTTGATTGTTCCGAAGTACAGATGATAAATCGCAAGAGCCGCAGGCAGCTTGATAAATATACTCCGCCGGCGAGCGGATAGGCCGCGTCGAAAATGAATTTTGCAAACAGCGCCTCTACTCCGACCGACGTGCAAACATACTACACTCCCTCCCCCCCTTCGCGAAATGGAAGAGAATCGAGAAGACGCTCGAACGTTATTGGACTACGGGTATACGAGTTTTCTTCTCTCTCTCTCCTCTCTCGGCATCAACAGAAGCATTTATCAGGATCGTATCGGCGAAATAAATAGACTTTCCGCTTCCCGTCGCCGAACTGGCGGGGGCATACAGCTGCTGCTTATTTCCGCGGAATATTTTTCCTCTGCCCCCCCACCCCCTAAGCAAACTTTATCCCGATTGTACTTAAGAGAGTTCGTGTCTGGCTCTCGCCTAATCTTTTCGTATAGATCAAATCGAAGGAGAGAACGCGATTCCGACGAGAGAAAGCGACTCTCTTTCTCTCTCGTAGATTGGCATCTTACTCTCTTTCAAGGCAGATAAAGCCAGTTATACGACTGGGTTTCACCCCGCCCGCGACGGAACAAAGTGTATTGTTATCCGAGCAACCACGAGCTTATTAGCGAGCATCCATCTCTCTCAAGGGCGCTTTGAGCCCGCAAAACCCAAATCCATCGGATTCTTCCGTTCGTTAGGGCGCGCATCCGGGAACGATTAACATTCCATTGCCATTCCGATTATAAGCGCGCAATCATCGGGCTCTACCAAAGGTTCCCAACATTACGCCGGAGCTTTATCCCTTCGCCCCTCTCTCACCCCCCACCACCCACTCTCAGCCTGAAATGGTACGCCAATTCGAAATTCGATAACGGCCGCGTCAACGACACAATTACGATAATGACGGCTGTAACGATCGCTCTCTCTCTCCCCCCACCCGTGCCCCCTCCTCCCAATCCTTTCTCTCGCGGCACGGGGATCAATTTAATTGAAGCTCGCCGAAAAGTCGGTAACCACACGCGCTAGCGCCAACGCTACTACATATATATTGGGGGAGGGGAGAATAGCAGCTCGGGCCTCTGGTGGCGCCCGGCAAGGTGTGCGGCTAAAGTTTCGCGTTTCCTAGTTCCAGCGTGGCACCCGCCGCCCCTGCCCCACCCGCTAGAGCACGTCATTGCGGCTCGCCGACAATTTCGCGCTCGCTTGGAACCCGCACCCCTTCCGCTCGGCAAGCGTGGGAATATCAGGGGAAATTCCGCGTGCAAGCTCGCACACGCTTGTACGTGTGAGCTTGTGTGCGTGTAATTGTATGTGTGCCGAAACGCTCGTTTTTCTTTCGAGTCTCGATTGCGGCCAGGCAGTCGCTCTTGTTACTCCTTCCTCTCTCTCTTCTCTTTTTATTTGTCCATGTCGGTTCTTTCGATAGTAGCGCGGGAATAACGCACGGAGACGTTTATAGGTGGGGGGAGAGGATCGTAAAGAGAATGCGGCGAAAATTCGGCTGGACGTTACGCTCGAGCTCTATTTCGCGGGCTGAAGCCCTAGCCCGTGCTCTCTGCAATTTCCAAGCATTAAGCAATTATTCACTTTACAGTTGACGCACACACGTCGCGAGCGCCCCCTGCCCCCCTTCCACAGCCGGCCTCCCAATAAATTATGGAGCCGTCAAAACGTTTATTTTAGTCTGATGTTTCCGCGCTCTCCCTCCCCTCCCCCCCTTCTCCGGAATCGTATTAAAATTCGCTTCCGCTCAGTAATTACTCGATAAATATTTGTCACAATAATCGAAATGAGGAAAATCATCGATAACGCGATATGGCGGGCGCGCGTGTCTCTCTATACGCTAGCGCTGCTGATTGTCGATATGTATAAGCTCGAGGGGGGTTATTGCAGCAGCAGGTCAGTTTTATCGGGAATTCCAATAATTTCACTGGCTGAGTCATGCATGTATATATATAAACGTATAGGAAACGAGATATACGTCCACTCTCGGCTAACTTTAGATTCATCGCTCGGTCACCCCATAGCCCCCGAAGGGACACGTGTGTCGTGAGTTGGTCTGTGTGCATGTGTAGAGTAAGGGAGGTGGTGGTGCCGGGTCTGTTTGTAAATTTAAACAGTCCGTCTAAACTACTTTGGTAATCCATTAGTGTATGGCGAGTGTGCACACATACACGTGTGCCGGGCGCAAAAGCCGCTTCAAATAATTATCGGTAAGTGGCGCTGCGGAGATTGATGGTCCCAACGAATTATTCTCAATTAAAACTGTATAGCCAACTTTAATACACATCAGCCCGCGCGCGGCTCTGTATTGACTCGGAGCTTTTTAAGATGGGCGACAGTGTGCCACCACGGCGCGCGTCACGCTCTCGCGAGATACGGCTTTGCGTAGTTCATCTGTGTATTATCGACAAATCGAGCCGCGGGCCAAACTCTATTATTGATGGGAATTTCCACGATTTACCGAAATAAAACCGCGAATAATCGGGAGGGGCCATTGATGAAACGATTTTTTAATCGTAAAAAATGCGAATATCTCAAAAAGCGGCGCAGAAGGGAGAGAGAGAGAGAGAGAGCGGAGGCTTCAAATCTCAATGGGAAAAGCTTATCTTTGATTCTTCCCCCCACCCCCTCGGATTGCTCAAACAGATATGCTTCTCTCGAGTCTCCGTCTTTTCCCTGCCCTCCCCGAACATCGTCATACCCCCCGTCGAAGCGCAATTTTTCCCCCCTTACAGCACAAAGGGTAGCATATGTATATTAACAAGCGCCATAAAAAGGAGAAAAAGTGGGGGGGGGGATGGAACTGCTACGTCGACAAGGAGCCCATTTTCTTATTCCGCGCCGTCGCTTTCCATTTCGTTCGCTTCGACAGGGGCGCGTTATCTCCCTCGCGGATATATTCGGCTTGCGAGAGCCCCTAGCCGGCCAATCCAGGCTGGCTTTTTGGCTCACGCGCCTCCATCCGGTCTGGCAGAGCAGTAGCGGCAGAAGCGACGACGACGATGCCGACGACTAGGGCGATTTGCCCCCTTGGTATTTATTGCCCTCCCCCCCTCCACGCACTAGTCTGGCCCTGCCCTACGCGCATTCACAAGAGAGATAAATGTCCGTCACATATCACCGACTACTGCGCCGGCTGTCGCTCTCCCTCCCTGCCTCTCCCTCTCTCTCTCTTTCTTAGCATAGCGCGCCTTTTTATTCCGAGCCAGCACACGGCGTCTGCGTTTGCTTAGGTCGCGGGAGAGAGCCTCGTTCTCCAGCCATCTTTGTAGATACCTTCCACCGACCTCACTCTCTCTCTTTTCTACTGAATCTCGTAAGTAATTTTATCGCGCAGTTTGGCCGGCGCCGTATACGCTCCTCTCTTATTTCAATGACGTGTTTATGCTCACGTCGGCCGAGCATATTTCTCCAGTGCAGCAGCCTGCTATTCGAGCTTCTTTGTGCTCGGCCGCTGAAAAATTTTGCGCATATACGCGTATATGTGTACGCGCGTCTCTCGCTACTGCCAAGAATTGGAATATCCTGATTTTTCGAAAAGTCTCTACGCGCTGCTGCTGTGCCAGCCCTGCAAACGGAACACGCGTACGGCTCGAACTGCTACGGCTGCTGCCGCTGTCGCCAATATGTAATCGGCTCACATTTTTGATTTTTCGAGTTTAATAATGGAAATTCGATTTTCCCTTTAACAAAGGAAATTCATTTCGTCTGGAATTGACGTAAATACGCTTTTGTCCGACGGTACACTGACCTGCACTACTTAAAAATCAATACTCGCACACCGAAGCTCACTCTCTCTCACTCGCGTGCGCGCATAAACATGACGTTTTACATTCGTTGTCGCATATAGAGCCTCGGCTCACCGTCGCTGTCGAGCTTAATTTTCATCTGGAAAATACAGAGGCGTATAGGATCCGGTCTTGTTCCCATTTCCCGGGGACACAGGGAGAGACAGAGAGAAGAGAATTCAGTATGCAGTAGTCGTCGACTGGCGTCTACACATTACAAGAAGGCACACACTCGACACCAAACTCAGAGCTGGCTTCCGGAAACTCCGACACGAGGCTCTCGTCTCATTATACACAACACAGGCGTGTAGCGATATAGAGGCTACAAGCTTCCGACGTATTCGCTCGCAGTCAAGTAGTCGTCGTCGTCGTCGTCGCTGCCGTCGTCTCGGAGTCGTCGCGTTACGAGCATTGACGTGTCTAAAGGGGATTAAGTAGCCTGGCCTGGCCGAGGACCGATAATTCGGAATACAGGAGGAGGAGAGCTATGCGCCGAGAGGAGGATCGCTCTGTCTTTCTCTGGCCGCGCGTGACCCGCCGGATATTGGCATGCCTTGTGCGGATCGGGTCTTAATCCACGACTGATTAGGCACAATGGCTTCCTACTCCGGCAGCGGCCGTGTGCCAGAGAGAGGTTATCGTAAATTTTAATGGGCCGCCAGGGCCATTGTGTGCGCCGCCATCCCTGCGCCATCATGCATGAGAGAGAGAGAGAGAGAGGATGCTCTGCCTCTCTCTGGTGCAGTGGCGACAACGACGCTGATGGGCGCGGCAGCACTGACAGGCCCCACTCCGAATGTTTGTTTTACGCGATAGCAGGGCGATCGATCGAATTAGCCTTTCGAGCTTATTTCTCCGAATGATTTGCATTGTTCCGCCGCACTTCCGCACTCCTCGTGTCCTAATGGGATCGAGAACGTCATAAGAACAATTTTGATCAACTTGTCAATGGGAATTACAGCTAAGCCGAGTCTGACCTTTTTTTTTATTCACCGGCGTATTGCTGCGTCAACGCGGCGATCGGGTTGAATCGGCCCCAGAGTTTTAGCGCAAGCCATGACTTCTCGTGTATCTCGGCCAATAATCTTAGTCGTCCCTTTCCCAATGCAGAAATCGCCACGAGCTGCTCTGTATATATACGGCAAGCTCGGGGCAGAGACGGGGGCCGAAAGTCGATAGGGCGCGAGAGCGCGAAATCGATGTGTATATGCATACACGTACGCGCGCCCCCTGTGTATACAGCCCAGGTGTTTACGGGCACGCCGAGGTTGCCGCTTTCAAATGCAAATTTATCGCCAAAGGCTCTCCCCCCCCTGCCCCCCGAGAGAGGGAATCTGTACACTCTCGCGGTGAATCTTGCGAGCCTGTGCGTATGGCTGCGCGCAAGGGGGCTGATTTTACGATGCACGTGCTTTTTCCGTACGGAAGTGGCCTCCGTTGGACCTTATCCCTTTTTTCGACCGGCCGAGTTCCGCGTGGCTTTTTATCGCCGAATTAAACTCGACTTCTCCGTTTTACGCTCTCGGGAATTCCGTGGCCGCGGCTATTTTCCCCGGCTAACTTCCTGCCCCGAGGATGTATACGCGTCTCACTCCGCAAGTTCGACTTGATTTTACGCCGATCGTTATCCAGTCGAATATAGATGCGCGTATTCCGAAATCTATATGGAGTAGTTTGGCCCTATCGAATCTTCATTAAAGCCGCATCGAACCGAGGGGGAGGGGTCTATGTGTAAGACGCGGGAGAGTAGTTGAAAAATCGTCCTCGGCTTTTTCCCGAGGGAAACGAGCGCGCGTTGGCTGGTCGGATTAGCATAAAAATTTCATTCCCCTCCTACTGGCAAGGGAAGCCGCGCGCGCGTAGCCCTCCACCCCCTCGAAGCGTGGCCAAACAAATTACCCGCGGAATTCCAGCGGTGGTATTCTTCGGGCAATGCTCTCTCTCTCTCTCCTCCCTCTTTCAATATATATCCCCCGTCCTTAGCGCGTGTCTCTTCGCTAGCGAATAAAAGTTCGATGCGCCGCACGAAAGAGTCCGCTGCCGTGGCTATGTGAGTCCAAGAAGAAAAAGAGCCAGAGAGAGGGGGGGAAAGAGTGTCTTTGAAAGAGCCAAGGAGCCGTGGCCTGAAAGCTTCGCGGAATTGAGTGCCGAGTTTACGAGACTTTTCACTTTCGGAACTACAATTTACAAGAATGTCGCCGTAGCCCAGCTCTCTCTCTTCCCGCTCCTTTCCGTGTGCCCTCTGTATGCTTCCTCCTCCTGCTTGCCCCGCCTCCTATACGGCGATCCTATTTGTAATGGACGTACTCTCGGGGGCCGGCTGGGGCTCTTTGCTAGCGTATAATCGTTCGAGAAGATTTCGAGATGTAAACATGAGGCGGCCGAGAGCGCCGGTTATTGCAGTTATCGGAGAGCAAAGAGGGGGAAGCAATTGCGCGCTTTGCTGCAGCAGCCGGCGCGGGGACTATTCGGCGAAATTCCCTCTCGGCTCGAAGCTTAAGTGGAGGGAGAGACTCTTTCGGGCGACGGCGAAAATAACCGGTAATTTCTGGCTCTGCTTATATTTGCTCTTCTATAGGCTCTTTACCCCCTCCCCTTCTACACCCCGAGCCATTTGTTTATCCGCTTATCTTTAATCGGCGCTTTGCTTCTGTTCGCTTTAATTTCGCGTGTTATGCGATTCCGAGTGCTTAAGCCACGTTAAGGTGTTTCGCTTTTCTTATTTGATTTTGATAGCCTCTCGGAGATTCAACGAAACGCGAGCGAGACGTTTAATACATTTATCTCTGGCGTTCTTGCCGTCTCTTTCTAGGTTAGTAGGCGCCTAATGAATTATTTGGCATTGAAAGTATTTTGGAAGACTAAAAGTTCAAGTGGAAGAAACGTTATTTCGTCGGAAATTGTCGTGAAAAGAAAAAAAATATGTAGAAAAAAGAAAGCGGGGGTGAAAACGATTACATTGGTAAACGTCGAATTGAAGCTATCTTTCACTGCGCTCTGAGGCACTCGAGCGTTCATCATTTATCGCTCTGGCTTAGAGTGGCTTTCGCTTGACGTAACCTGTACGAGAGTAATCGATACGTCATATACGAATGCGCTTAATGATTCTCAAAACGCTTTGCGCTTCGCAGCGGGGAAAAAGTGGCTCACTCAAATCGCCGCGCGCGAATATAGACATTTTTTATTTCATTCCCGCTCAATCGATCGTGAAATAATAATTTAATGGAGCGTTTGCGCGCGCTCGTATTCGTATTATGGACCGGAGTTGAAAAATCTTTTAACACTGCCCAGTGCTTTTACACGTTCAATGGCTTTTTGTCCCCCCTTTTTTTTATTCCGTAAAGCGTTTTAAGCTTGTTCAGCTATGTCAAAGCTAGGAGTTGTAAAATTGACAAAAATTTTTATAACTCGAGTGCGTGATTTTAAAGAAAATATTTTTCAAAACAAAGAATGATAGTCTTATTTGTAATTTCATCTTAGGTATAAGGAGAGATAGAAAAAAAGGGAAAAACTTTTTCGTAGTACACTTTGGTGGAGGGAGGCAGGTGGAGAGCCGAGTCGAGAACTTTTATCGTCCTTAAATTTAATTTCCAAAAGGAAAAACGCGAGAAGGTTGATCTCGTTGGCCGAGAATACAATTTTCTCGGGATAAACTCGTCGCAGCGCCGGCGCGCAAAGGAGAGAAGGAGAGAAAAAATTCGGCAAATCTGAGCTCGGCAATTTTCGACGCGAATCGCGATGAAAAATCCAATTGTCCCCTTTTCTCCCCGAGCGTCTTTTATTCTCCTATCCCCCGCGCTTTCATTCTACTTTATTCCTTTAACCCGGGCAAATCCTATGCTCCTGATTTTATTTGTCTAAGCTCTTGAAAAATCTCTATTTGTTTACCCACTTGTTTATTTTTTTTTTCATCTTTGTTATCAAATATCATTTCAAGTTGAGGAAAAAAATGAGAAACAAAAAACAGTAGCATATATTTACATCTGAAATAAGAATACTCTAAACAGAAAGAATCCCTTCGATTTTCCAATCCTAATATTGGCCAACCTCGATGAAAAATTGTTAATAATTAAAAATTCATCAAAAGCAACCGCAACTTGGCGAATCGCACAATAAAAAAAACAACAAAAATCTCTCGCAACGCCTCGCGAATATTCCGAGGTAGTCGACCAAAAACAATTAACTCGCAGTCCGCAGTTCTGCCCGCAGACGACTACTCAATTTTTCGCCAATTACCGTGCATACATCGTCCCCCCGTGCTTTGCTTGCCCGAGTGAAAAATAATTACTCGCAGGCCAAGCCACTCTCTCACCGTCCATACGATAAGTCCAACCGTTCGCGCGCAAGCTCTCTCTCTCTCTCTCTCCGTAAACAAAGACGCTAATGGAGGGAGGGGTGGGCTGCTCATCAATTTTCCGGCCAACCTCGCCGTCAGCACTTCATATTTTTTGTTCCGTCCCGACGTGCGGCAGCAGCGATGCATGCAGAGCCGGCGCTGCGCACGATAACTCAAACCTCAGCCTGGTAACAGCGCGGCTGTGCTGCTCTGCCGTTATTTATGAAGAGCAACCGCTACCTAGACGTTCTCTCTCTTTTCTGAACGAGCCCAGGCAAATTTGTGTCGGCCAAGAAGTCGAGCTGTATAGGTGCGCTGCGCCGAATCGATCCCGAGTGAGAACTTCCTCCTCCTCCTCTCTTGCATCCGACTATTTTTGCTATCTTTCGGTGTATTTATTTTTGAGTTATCGAACGGCCAGAGAGAGTTTGTTTATTCGTCTGGGAGAGCTGAGCGTAGCAAGGAATACGGAAAAATGCTGATGATGGATGGTTTGTTTTGTTCACTGTTTGCCCCTCCCTCCCTCTCTCTCTCTCTTCACCCGGCCAGAGCTCATTGATCAAGGCTCGAGAATTTGTTTGTTGAGGTTATTCCGAAGTGGACTGTATGCCAGTGTACTTCGACATTTCGGCAATCGTTGAGAGCACAACAAATAGCCCGGGAGGACGAGTCGAGATTGTTAATTAATAATGTAATATATGAATGATTGGCTGTTTGATTTATCCAAGTGCATTTATACGATTTTTCGCATTATTTTCCATACCAATATTCCCGGAAATTAAAATTAGGACTTTTTTTTAGCTCTCATTGTTGTCGCTATATTGCGTTTATTATAGATTCGCTGAATTTTACGATGCTATCAATTAAAAATAGACTTTACCTGTCCTGCTCTATTTTTATTTTTATCAGATTTTTGAGAACGTCACGTTATATTGAATTAAAATCTATCGCTTCCGGTGGGGGTGAAAAAAAACCGTTACTCAAAATAAAAATAAAACAAAGCTAGCTGGGAGGGTGAAGAACTGATTTTTCATTTTTGCTATATATAACGTTATCAGATTTTAATCAAATTAAAAAAAAAATTCTTTTTTTCGATAGCTGAATTCTAATTATTTTATAGCCATTAGTTTAAAAATAACAACTCAAGTTTTTCGCTATTGTCGGCCAAACAACAGCCGTATTTTTCTCGTTATTCAAAATTTACAGTTTAATCATTGTTCGAGTTTGATAAAATGACGGTGGGAGGAGGTGAGAGGCACAATGACACGGTTACGAAAGTCGAATAATGAAAGAAAGAAAATGATTTGTAGCCGCGACCCAGTTTTATTTAGCTCTCGCATTCCCATTCAGATCTATTATTTTAAAATCCCCGTGATATCCAGGCTCGCATCTGAATAGTTGAAAAGTCATTCAATATTCCAGCTCGATGCAGATGCACGTATACGAGAACGTGTCGTTTTCGGGGAAAATATAAATTTCGTTTGTGTGTATTTTTAGAAAGACCCCCCTCACCCCGCGTACACCGATTAATAATCTCTCACTCAAACAAGCCCCCCGTTTAAAAATAAAGATCGACAAGGCAAATAATGCGATATAAAGCCAAAGCGAATTAACAATTTTGTATTGGTTTAAATAAAATCAGTATCGCCTTCCGAATTTGGTAATACTCGAAATAGAAATAGAAACGCCACTGATTTTTCCGATAGAAAAATCTTTAAAAGAACAGGTCAAAAAAAGTATAGGAAAAAGTCTAGTTCCACGTGCCACTCTCGCTCATTCCCTTGTAATACCCAAACTTTTTCGATTATTTCAAACAGCTCTCTCTCGTCTTTCCACGCGTCGCGGTAATGCTCCAAAGCACACAAAGGTTGCTCGGTATAGGTCTGCCCTCCCTTCCGAAAACTCCGTGAATTCCGAGAGTCGTCGTGACACGTGCGCTACTCAGGATCTATTACTACCCTCGAAGCCCCGGGACACTTCAAAGGCCGAAGATAAACTGCGTATCGCAAAGGAGTTGAAGTGGCCGCCGCCGCCGCGCGGAAACGTCGCTAATGAAAAAGCCGAGGAAGAGAGAGAGAGAAAAAGGGGCGAGTAGTAAGAGTAAGGGGAGCGGGTGGAGAGATGACGCGTGCGTGCGCGTCGCCGACAGGCGGAGAAATAAATCGTCGTTCGCTCGGAGGGAGCAAAAAGCCCTCTCCCGCTCGCCCGTGAAATTCCTCGCCTCCTAATTGTTTCCTCGTCGCCCGATCTTACGAGCTCGGCACGACTTGCTCGTGACGAAGCACTTGTATTCATCCGACTACCTTTTTCTCTCTCTTCGTCCGATCGTTCGTTTATCAATACTACTAACCGGCAACTTTTCCTATATATATCCCTATAGAGAAGTGTATACGCCGGGGTGACGCGTAACGTTGCCGAGATCCGACTTATAATCCGCGAGCTATTTATCACCGGGCAATTCATTGGCTTCAAGAGCCGAGGGCTGTTGAAGGAGTTTATAGAAAAACCGACCTTTCGCTCTTTCTCCTTCGTCACTGGCGAAAAAAAAGCAAGCAAGGTCGGTTATGAATGATTATTCGAGCAGCTTTAAATCTGGAGATACGCCCGTTTCAATGGCGCAGTAGCGGCAGCAGTAGTGTCGTTAAAAAATATAGACGCGCGTAAAAGGGCAAATGTAAAAAATTTAACTCGAGCGAACGAGCTGGCCGCACACTCAATTCGCAACCGCGCGCGAAATCATAATCCGGACACTCGCGGTCGCGCAAACGACTTCGGGGAGTGTGTGGTGGAGAGAGAGGGATATGCGAGAGAGGGATAGCCAGCGGTCGTCAACTCGAGCGTCGCGCGCGCACACATAAGAGTTTAAGCATAGACGACTAGCTCTGCGACGCAGACTATGGCCGGCGTTGGCCGGGCCAATGAAACAGCCGAAGGGTTACTACTGCAAATGGAGTCCGGGCGCGCTTTTACGAGGCCCCTGCCGCAGCGTCGGGGCTCCAATAAAAGCACCGTGAGCGCAGAGCGACGGAACGTTAACAGCGCGGTCAGCTTCACTAGCTCTCCTCTCTCACACTGCCGCTCGCCCTTTATCTCTCTCTCTTTCTCTCTGGTCCGACTCGCTCTTTCGCTGGTTCTCTTGTTGCGAGGCTTTATGTATGAACGCGCGCACGGTTGGAATCAAACGAGCAGACGCTGACGCGGCCGCCGATTTGCGGAACGCGGAGGGATGCGCAATGCGCCCCCCCCCCCGCCCCCCTCGTGCCAGCTTCGATTCGACTCGCTCGCCAGGGTTAATGACGATGCTATTTTCGCTTGGACTGTACGACAAGCGGCCGTTTTTACGCCCACCCGACGTAGCTACTCTGGGGATCGCGCTTTACATACCTTGTACCCGGGCTTTATTTTCGACGGAGCGTATAATGGACCAGTTTCGGCTCGGTTTCGTTAGACGATTTTCAGGATCTGTAAATTATTTTCGCTGTAATGCAACACTTGATTGCTGTTTTTTTACGAGCCAGGAAATGCGGATATACGTAAATTTTTTTTTCGGGGCTACCTAGGCTAAAGATAAAACTCCGAATGGTTTTACCGAGCTTTTTTTTTTGTTTAAGAGGTAGCGTGTATTTTTCTTTTTCAGTGTTTATTTCGATAATAAATTTTTCATCTCCGAGCGCGGGGCTTGTGTACTCCCTCTCTCGTATCCTTAATTCATCATTCTGGTTAATCTCTTAGCGGCGAGAGACCTCTCGCGTTGCCGCTAATCCTCCTCTGCTTTACGGAATAAACTTACTTAATTTAGTACCGCGGTTCTTTCGAAAAACCCACGCTCCAGGGGGGGGAGGCTCGTAATTATTTAAATATCACATAATGAAAAATGAAAAGCTCGCAAAATCCGTTGAAACGACGCACGTAACGTTTCAGGTACATGCTTTGAACAAACTAAAAAACCAAATTCAAAAATGTCCAGGTCCCTAGGGCTTGTAAACGGTTAAACAGACAGAGAGAGTTGGTTTTCCCGTGCGACTAACGAATTGTTGCTCCCCCCCCCCTTTCCCTGCCTGTTTCCACTGGTCCAACGCGACGACCAATCCATCACCGCGAGAGCTTGTAAAGGCAAGCCCCGTCGTACAGTCGGCTAGCCCGAGATTTATGATGTAAATTAACAAGCTGGGCGTTACTGCCATTTTCGCTGATCTCAATCAGCCCGACCCCCCAATGCGAATCAAAATAAACAAGATTTATAACAGTCGCCCTCGGCTGGCGAATACACGAGCTCGAAATTTCCACTGGCCGATTCGGTATCGGCAATTCTCGCTCCTCCGCTTGTTACATACCTTCATAAAGCCCCAGCGAGGTCGAGTAAATAATCAACTTCACTTACGTACCCTAAGACCTCGGGGTTATCCGAAAGGCTTGGTTAAGCTGGAGAAAGCTAAGCGGATGAGAGAGAAGGTGGAAAAAAAGGTCGGATCGAGCAACATCGATGCAAGATGGTGTAGTAGAGCAGCGGCCTGAGAAAGCCTCGATCATAGTCCAACGACAGGGACAATCAAGCTCAAAGTCAAATCCAAACACACAAGCTTCAATATGGTGTATACCTAGGCAAAGAGAGAGAGAGAGAGAAGGAGATCCAAGGCGGGATATCGGATATTGCTCGAGAGCAATCCCGCCGCCGACGCCCCGCCATCGTCGCTCCTTTTTCCAATTTTCGCGCGGCCGAGCGCCAAGGGGGATTACTATACGCGCACGTGTAATCCATTTCCGGGAGAGCCGTGCTAAAAGGAGCTTTCTCTCTCTCTCTCTCTCTCTCCCTTGTGCTGCGTGTAGCTAGTGCTCGTCTCGGAAGCCTCGAGCCCCCGAGATTTACGGGGAAAACATGTCTGCCGCGCTCGCCGTAAAGCGGACGTCGTAAACGCGAGCGCGTGACGCTGAGCTGTCGAGGGAAGGAGGAGGTGGGCTGAGCGCCAGCTCGGAAGAGCTGCGAAACGTGCGAGATGGGCCTTGACGCGAGACGCGCCCGTTTTCATAGCCGCGCTACTGCTACTGCTCCTGCTGCTGCTGCTCTGTGTGTATGTGTTAGATAGCGAGCGTTATTCGGACGTATACGCGAGGAGAGTAGGCGCTATGGGGTAATTGGCCCGCTGCCGGCTGGCTCTATGTAGTAGCGCCGGCTCGCTTTCACCTCGCTGCCCCTATGCTCCCCCCCTCTCGTCGTATAATTGATCGATCGTTGGATGCTGATGCCTCGTAATGGCTGTTTATATGCGCGATGGAGTCGATCTCCTTCTCGATCTCTCTCTCTGTGCGTCTACCCCTTCCTCCTCCCCTCCGCTTTTACTTACTTGCTCTCGCATGTTATTCTCGGATTTTAGCGATTTTTCCTTTTTTTTTCTTTTTATTTTATTCTGACTTTACAAGCGCGTGCATCGTAGAGTCGCGATAAAACACGAGTATATTAACACGCATATCGGACGTTCGTGAAAAATAATCGTTTTTACGGATACAGCCGAGAGCGCAGTGTATAGCGCGCCCGAAAATTCTCTCTGTACAAATACGCGGCAATGCAAAGGGAGAAAGAGAGTATATATCGGCGGTTGTTCACTCTCTCGATTTTTATCCCGCTTTTTTAAAGACTGTATATCTCTCCTCCGCATACAGCCCGAGTCGGATATTGCGGAGGCTTATCCGTGGAAAAAGGGGGGGATGGGGGCGGGAGAAGAATCGAGCTGGGAGTGGCGTTTTAAAAAAAAAAGTTGCGGTCGCTGCACAAAAAAATGGAACAAGAGGCAGGGAAAGAGCAGCAAGTCGAGGGTTGCTCAGGGCCGTTAAAATCGATGTAAGGTTCTCGCGTAGCCTCTCTTCTCTCTCTCTTTGCGGGTGCGCTAGCCCGTAAAAGCGAGTCGAATAGGCTGTGAGATTATGTATCGGACATGGTATACGCCTGTGCGAAGTACGTAGTCTACCGCGACAGATACGCGCTGGACATTCGATTTTTCCCTTTTAAAGCGCTGCGGCTGCACACACCGGCTGAGCGTAACTGCCCCTCCGATGTAACGTAGCCCCAGCAGGTTGAATAAATTTTTTTTAAGCGTTGCAAAAATTACAGTTATTATTCCATTAAAAATGGAAAAATAAATTTTCTACGGCGGTGTAGTTGGTCCGGCATAAGGGGGTTTTATACACGCGGAACATTTTACAACGATTTTCAGGGTAATCTCGTAACAAATACCGACGCGCAACAATCGGCTGTAAGGTATTGTGCGTACATCGATACCGAAAGAGACAGAGGGAGAGAGGGAAAGTGGGGGGGGCGAGCTGTCATAAAAAATCTATAAAGCACAAGCCGCTTAAATTGAATTCAGAGCCGCGTGCAGGAGGCTGCGCTCGATGCCGCGTTTTTTGTTTTTCCTATACAGTGTCGGAGGATACGTCGCGGACACACTATAGCCGCTCTCGAGATAACGCTAAAATTTTGGTCGCTGTGTGTAGGAGAGAAAGAGACGAGAAAAAAACGCGAAAGAGAGAAAGGGAACGGGAGCGATCGAGAGCAAGAGAGGAGTCATCAGTCAAGGGCCAAACGAGGTTATGTCGCAGTATACCAGAGAGAGAGGAAGCAGAGGATGGAACGTATAGGGGAGTAAGGGGGGGGAAGAGAGCGAAGTTCGAGGTAGCAGTCGATTAGGGCTGCTGGCTGGGCGCGCGCGCTGTCATGATTTTCCGCTCGGATAGCGCCGAGGCAGCCCCGGCGTGCGCACTCCCTCTCTCTCTCTCTCTCTCTCTCTCTCTCTCTCTCGCCCGATGACGAATCCTTTCTGCTCTTTGATCAATTTCGGAGCCGCAGATAAAATTCCTATCGCCGTCACGGCCAAATTGATTTCGATTCTTCAGCAAGCCGGCTCTTTCTCTCTCTTCCACGGTCGCGTACTCTCTCTATCTCTGGGATAGGTCGCCGGCGACGCGCGACGCTGATTGCACGTACGCCTCCCCCCAACCCCATGACCCCTTCCCTCCTCGTCCCCCGTGCACACGCTGATCTACCAAAAGTTTTTACCTCGGACAGACTGCGCACGCTCTCACTCGGAGGGGCCTTTTGTCCTGGTCTTTTGACACCGATGAATCTGCAACTCCTCTGCAAGCTAACTCCGGGTATACACGCCGACAGACAGCTGCACACACACAGCTTTTGGCAGCGTCGCAGAGATATATATAGAGATAGAGAGAAGTCAGAGACGCGTCTATGTCGGACGGAGATCCGTAACTGTCCAAACTAGCCCAACGGAATTAAACAATCGGCCGATCAAAGGCCTCGGGCCTCGCGTACTAATTCAAAACAGCCTACAAATACACGCAATCCATGACTTTTTGCCCTTTCCCACCTTCCCCCTTTCTCGGAGGAGGAAAGAGGCCAGTGTGAGGCCAAGTGAAATCAGTTGGCTCACGCGCACGAGCGTCTCCTCTCTCTATCTCTCTTGCGACGAATCGAATTAGCCTCGACGACTGCGGCCCAAGCGCTTTGACAAAGTTGTTGCGAATTAGCGGACTGCCGGGCGCTCGTTAGGTCCACTCCCCCCTCCCCTTACGTTTCTCCCATCTCCGTGTGTGTATGTGCGCGCCAACGTAAAATCACGTAATCTCCTTCTCCAGCTCCGACACTTGGAAAGCGTAGGACAATCAGACCGGCGTGTATGCGGCACAGATGGCTTGAAATTTCCTCCTCCGCGGCAATTCCTGAAACTCAAGAGTACGCGCTCACGTGCGCGTGTGCTCGTTTTGACTTGGAGCGTCAAAGAAAAATTGGCCGGAAATCGTCGCGCGCGCGCTTGACGCGTGCTTTAGCGCAGCCGTTAATGCAAAGCCCCGAGAGAAAGAGAGAAAGTTGTAAGAGAAAGGAAAGCGGGAGGGGAGGGAAAAGAAGCTCTTTCGCGAGTGATCATCGTTCCGGCATCTCGATTTATATACCGGATATAAATTTCCCCAGGCGAGAGAGATAAATTCCGTAACTAGACAGCGTGTGCGCGCTGGAGAAATAAAACAGCGGGCGAGAAGGAGAGAGAGAGAGAGATGTTGGGAGTAGAGGAGGAGGTTGGTAGGTGTGGCATGCTTGGAAGGGAAAGAGGAAAAACAAAAGGTGGCAGGTGCGGGGAGAGGGGTGGTTGGACGCTCTCCGTTGGCTGTGTATACCATATACAGGTATATATATATATATACGATCGCGCGCGTAAGCGAGGAAGATACAGGGCGTCGGAGGCGGCCGGCTGGAAGTGGCTCGGTTACGCTCTGACAAGCTGCACTGGTCTAGCAGTCCGAACGGCTCGTTACACCTATACACACCTACATGCCCTCCTGCGCCGGCGAGAGTTTTCTCTCTTTTTTTTTCCTCTCTTGCTTTTCTCTTCTCGCTCTCGCTGCCACGGCTGAAAATGAAAAAGGCTTGGTCCATTTCTCTCGAACAACGAGACGAGAAAAAGCCGGGACGGATAGCGAACGTGACAACGACGAAACCGTACGGGCTTGGATAATCAAC
This sequence comes from Anagyrus pseudococci, assembly GCA_030522585.1. Classification (NCBI taxonomy): domain Eukaryota; kingdom Metazoa; phylum Arthropoda; class Insecta; order Hymenoptera; family Encyrtidae; genus Anagyrus; species Anagyrus pseudococci. The sequence goes on along the minus strand of JAPYYQ010000617.1, from coordinate 10,088 downwards.
CTTTCTTCTGCTGCCTCGCTATTTCGAATAGGATAATAGCGCGCTTGATTCGAGCTAAGATCCCGCTTTGTCGGATCGACTTTATTTTCCTCGCTTGTTTCATTATCACTTGTTTCTTCTAATTTATGAGACCTTTTTTCTCGTGTTTCCTTTTTTTTATAGGTGCTTAAACGCTAGCAGATAATGAAAATAAAGAAATTAGTTAAATTTTGTTGATACGTGTGAGTATTCGGTATAACAACAATTTCCGTTATTAGCTTTATAATTTCGTTATATAAGTCGCTTGCTGCGCTTTGGTCTCGCCGGAAACAAACTAATTTCTGGATTAGAGTTTAAAGTCAAACCGTATGAAATTCCATCGCGCGCGCGCTCATTGTTTCCCGCACGAATCTCATTAATTTCCGACGCAGAGCGCAATAATAAATGATTTATGATGTATTCAGATATAGGCAGGGGGAAAACACGCGCGTATATCAGAAATATCGTTTTTAAGAAAATTACTTTATACGGACACGCGCATTTCCAGGGTCGCCGTATTTTCCAAATAAAAATCCATCAACTTCAAATTCAATAACGGCGGGGCCCCCCACCTCGGAAGAACCGATCGATTTCCTGCCTATTGCTCATAAAACATAAAATCAACCACTGGTCATCCAGCGACTCAACAACTCAATTTCGCTCTCCGGCGGATATGAGGAGAGAAAAATAAGAGAGAAAAAGAAAAACGATCGCCGGAAACAAAGCAGCAAAATCCCAGGCAAATCAACAGACGCGCTTCGGAAAAGGTAAGCTCAGCAGAGGAGAAGAGAGCACATACTAGAGCAGCTGAAAAAGAGGCTCTCCCCGCGTGTATAGAATATACAACCCCAGGCCTCTCGACTAAATCACGCGGCTCTCTCGAGCCCCTCTCGTTTCTATATCCCTGCCACGCCTGGTATTTATATATACCAGGCCGAACAATGAGGCGCTTAATGAACCGAGTGCTGCAGTGCGATTTGCGATCGGCACGGATTTGCGTCCTCGAATATTGCCTGCCTGCGGCGGCAGCGACGTCGTCCCGTGCCTCTCTCTTTCCGCGATTCAGCCGCGACTTTAACCCCGGGCAAATCCATATAACGCCGCTCGCTCTTATCCACTGATATATTACCCAGGCTTTTTTTTATTACGAGCTTCTTCATGGAAAATCGGTAAATTACCTCAACGACGATTTTATTACCTTCATTATTTTTTTCATTTTCTTTTAAATCAGTGCCGGGGAGAGCCTTATACATAAAAGCTCGGTAAGGCTAGACGTTAACCCTTTGAGGCTTAATATATCAAAGGCTCGGCTTTCAGGATTTGCCCCAGCAACAGCACGCAAACATACACAGCCTCGTATAAACGCGCACACATACACTTGACGTTGCTCTTTTCCTGCCTGTCGTCTCCTGGGGAGGTGACGGAGCGGGGCAGCCTTTTACTAGCTTTCGCCTCTTGATGGATAGGAAAATGGCTCTGATGACGCGCCGATATATCCGCTCTTGATAGATGTGGATTGATCGGCGCGTGAAGAAGTGCTGACCGCAGAGTTGAGCGGCTACGTAGAGTAAGTGTCGTCTGATGGAGAAGAAAATAGGCCTTCCCCACTCGCTCTCACTCGGTCGTTTCCTGCTTATTTCATTATGGCTTTAATTTATTGACGTTTTTTATTAAATATACAACCTAGAATAATCCACCCGGCATTTGCTAAGATTTTTATCCTTTTCATGCGCCTGGGAGATTCTGTCGATAACCCGTATCAGCTGGGTAAGGCAGTAAAACGCGCATTTTTTATTCATAGCGAACGTAAGATCAACTGGGATATCAGAAATTAAAGATGTCGGTGCGGTATATCAACGCCCCGAATTTCCGGTGAAATCCACAAGTATTGTCTCTAGCTCCCCATGCCCCCCATGATCCGCAATAAAAACCGGAAGTTATCGTCGATAAAGAACAAAGAAGAGCAAAACCGTAAAAGCCCGATAGCCGAACGTCCGCCACGTCTCTCGGAAGCAGAAACGTTAGAGAGAGAGTATACTGTACGGAGGAAGGAGAGAGAGAGATCGCGTTAACGACGCGGGAGGAAAGCGAAATTCCAGGCAGGCTGACTACTGCTTCTGCTACTACTGCTGCCTCGGCAGAAGCGTCCGCCGGCAGGCTGCAATTGACCAGTCCCGGCGCCACTTGAGCTCCAGCCGTGCAATTACCTGTCCTGTGCCCTCGTCCTGTTCTGCAGCAGCCCTCTCTCTTCCTTCCACCGCGACATTAAATCCACCCTATCCCCCCATACCTCCTCCAGCCTTTTCCTCTCTTCTCGTCGTCCCTTGACCGCTTCCCCCCGACGTCTCTCGCTTTCGTATTCCAGCGGCGTTTTTCTCCTGAATTCTTTCTCCGGCCGCGTGCTGCGCTGCAGTCTCTCCTCGTCCGACGGTCAACGCGCTCGCTCGCTCTCGCTGATAATTGAGAGACCGGCGCATTTCGTCGGCGGATCCGACGACTATTTACGGGGCCTCCTCTCTCTGGCTGCACTTTAACTTTCTACTCCGGCTCCTTCAAAACAGCTGAATCGACGGTGCCCTGGAGCGTCGTGTAACCACAAGGCTCGATCACTCGCGGAAATAATTATAAACGTGCGAAATATGCTCAACGATAATATGCAGCAACGAGAGAGAGAGAGTGTGTGTGCTTACTGTGCTTATGACATTGCCCGGGCGCAACCGCACGTGTCACCTCCGCCCAAGCTCCCGAGCATATACATGTCTGTAATGCAGCAAGTTTACATTAGCAAACGCGGGTAGAGAGCCGAGGGAGAGAGACAGTTGCATCACACTCGCAGCCATACCCACCTTGACCCCTTTGATGTACGCTGCCGCCGGTGTGCAGTGGTAACGTAAGCGAGCACGGCTGGATGTGTAGCATCAAAGGAAGATCCTCGCTTGCGCTACTCTTGCTATGGTTAATCGAATGTACACTGCATTAGACCCTCCCCCCGACCTTATCCACAGACTGATAGATTGATCATTGCCTTGTTTGTCGCTAGAGAGAGACGGGGGAGAGGGAGCAGCGAACGATTTTCAAGTTTCCATATGCCGATTCCGAACACACAGAGTCTGGCGTTTGTCTTTCCAAATACACTTTGTTATATACCTATCGAATTTCGTAGGAAGATCACCGAGGGTTGAAAAAATAATAGTTTAATCAAAGCTCGCGAAGCCCCCCGCCTCCCTGCGGCTCTAATTCGTTTTTAAAAGACTCGGCACCTTAAAGAACGTGCCCGAAGGCACTGATTCTCTCGCTCTTTCTCTCTCCTTTTCTTATACCACCCAAGACAGCCGGCAGCGGCGGCCACCCGCTACCCCCCGTTATTTTAATTTTCTTAATGCCTCCATCTCGAGGGGAAAAATCAGTATGCAGCATCCGGCGGCTCCGCTTCCGGCTCGATTAAAAATCCCTTTCCGTCCTCCCACCCCTACCCTCCTCCTCCCCCGTAATCCCAGCAGTCTCATCGTATCTTCTGCTCAAGCCGGCCGTTCATGCGCTCGAATTGACCCGAGTGCTCCGCAACGCCAGCGGCAGCAGCAGCTCTGAATAGCGTCGGCAGCGTTACGACCTCGAGACTAAGCGCATTGTTCGCGCGTTCGCGTTCTAAATCACCGAGCGTGCTAGGGAGGAGTTGCGAGCGGGGAGGGGAGGGAGAAGACGGCTATCTGGCTCTTTCGGCTTAGATCAACAATGAGGCCGCGGGCCGCGAAAGTGCCGCTTATTATCTTTCGACTAGCTTTATCTTGCTCCTCCACTCCACTTAGCTCTCTCCTTCCGCGCGTGCGCTTTCCCCCCTCCCGATTTTGCGCGTTTCACGCTTTGCTCGTTTCTTATGCAATGCAGTGGCACTCCTCCCTCCTTTTTTTTTCTCGCTCCGACTCTCTGTTTCTGCGCTTTTGGGCTTGTTGTTGTGGCGCGCTCGTTAGACGCCCGCGGGCTTACTTTCTCCCCTTTTCGGCTGCGTCTCCGTTCCCCTGCCTACGGATAGCGCCGGCTTTTATCTGGCTTTTTGCTCGATTTGGAGAGGTGGACCGAGAAATGGGGGGAGGAGGGGAAAGAACTGCATTGCACGCGGGGGAGAGGGAAGAGCGGTCCGAGAAGCATGCCCCGAGCTTTTTGCATTTCCAAGAGTAAGTGTATCTTGATGAATAAAAGAATTGTGCATTTCCCTCGGAAAATGTATGTTGCTCTGAAAGAAGAAGAAAAAGCTAAGACCGTTTTTATTGTTTGCAAAATACTCGAGCTCACTCTCTCTCTCTTCTGAGTTATTTATACGAGAGAAGGGAAAAAGGGCCAGAAGAGATTTTCGTTTGTTTTATACCCTATATTGGGGATGAATTTACGACGTTCCGGTTAACAAAGTAGTGTGTTTGTGCGTGTCTTAGATTTATAATGTAAAGTAATAAATGATAAAAACAAAAAAAATTGACTTTGTAAGCGGATTGCAGGACGAGCGATAAAAGTTATCGGAAATAAAACTATATATTAATAAAAATTTTATCCTTTATATTGGTTCTCTCTCTCTCTGGCCCTTTGCTTATCTACGGTAAGCTCCGCTTTTGGTACTCACAGGATTTATGGCGATGCATTTGACGTTTCTTCCAGCCAGTTTAATCTTCTATTTCTCGACGGTAAAGGAAAAAAAACACACGCGCGCGCGCGCGGATCGCCATTTTACAAGAACGATATCGATGGATTTTTAGCTTTAACCGCGCTAATACTCGACTCACTCTCCTTCTGCTGCTCCTTTCGACTTCGTGATTGCAAGGCTCTTGACAGCTGACCTATTTTATACCGTACGATTCTCAGGTTTGAAAGTTTTAAGCGTTCTTTTTTTCGCTTTCTTGTTAGGGAGAAACGGAAAAGTTTGGTATTTTGCATCGGTTTATTCGATTAAAAAATTGAACAGCTTCGTAGTTGTCGTAGCTGGCTGCTATGTACATCGAACCATTTGATTTTAATTGCCAATCTGCGTCAAACGAAATAAATGTTAATTTATCCGGAATTTTAATCATCGCTATCAGGCTTTGTTAATTAACGACGTGCTTGCTTTGAAATAAGCCAAAGACAAAAATGTGAGAGTCGCCCTCTTATTTTTATAGCGAACCACGCGAAATAAAGTTTATTCGTTGCGCGAAAGAGAATATATAAAGCTCGCTGATGAAACAAGAAAAAAACAGAGATAGAGGGAGCGACTGTTATTTAAGCAACAACTTGAGAAAGGCAATATTGTCGTCAGGACAGCACTAATTTTCCTCTACTTTTGGAGCCGTTCCAAAGGCAGGGGAGCATCCTTGATAATATCTTTTGAACGGGCATAAAGTGCCGGCTATTATCTTGCGCCGCGTATTTAAACGAGAAAAATATCACGGCGCGATACGAGAGACCGAGTGAGACACGGTCCAGCAGATAACCTTTTCCTTCTTTTTTTTTTTTTTAACAAAAAAGAAAAGGACAAAAAATATTCGTAAATATGTTCTCGCTTCAGACGAACGGGCGAGTAAACAACGATAATACCGTGGGCAACATGTATATTTTAAAAAAGTTTTTACAACGCCTTTCTCGCACCGCTGCTGCTACTACGCGAGAAAGATTACGCCGGAGAAAACATAAAGGCGTGCGCGAAATATAACTTTCTTCTGCCGGCCGCGACTTTAAAAAAAAACTTTCGAGCTCGTAAGGCGGAAGAAAAGTCGAGATGTCCACAAAAGAGACTATTCGATACCAGGGGAACAAAACAATTTCAACGGCACTATCCCCTCGATTCAGTTGTCCATGCTAATTTCTTGGACTACGCGAAATTACGCCGAGGCCCGGCAGGTGTCTCGAAATGCAAATTTCCACGCGCCGATATCCCCCGAGCTCCCCCAAACTGCTTTATCTCTTCATTTAGAATTTCGAATGCGCACGAGTGTTTCCACCGAACTTACTCGAGCCTCGAGGTAATCGAGCTTTTCCTCGTACAATTCGAGGTGTACGGTACGCCTATGCGTATACACGCTCGTACCAAAGTGTTTCGCTCGCGTTCTTTTTTTTCCGTTGGGTGGACACTTACAGTGCGCAAAACTCGTTTGTAGCTCTTAGTTGATTCAAAAATTCATTACACTTAAAAACTTTGCCGGCACGGCCATTCCTTCTTCTCCCCCCCCACACACATAAAGTGAAGTTTAAGAACTTTTCCCTCCTCGGTATCTCAGACACACATCCGCTTGATTTATTCTTTTAATCTACTTCTCGCAGTGTCGAAATTTCATCGGCTTCAATTCTGACCCACTTCTATTAATAACGACATTCTCTCTCCTTTTTTTTACCCTCTTTATACAGCAGCAACAATTGCATTTAGATTAAAGAATTTTCTTCAAATTTATCACTGCGGTACAATTAAATTCGCCGGCGGTAAATCAGAAATTCGCGTCTGACCTTATCCTGACCTGCACTACTTTGGACACGTCGAGCTGAAAATAAGCGTCACAAATTAAAGTAACAAACAATTCACCGTCCCATTATTCGTTACAGGCATGCAGTGTAGGTAACAAGTCACTTGTTTATCGTTAATCCCCGTTGCTCTCTCATGACTTATGCACTGAAAATCTATCGAAACAAGTGGAGCAAGCGAGATAATAAGCAGGTGTGGCTCGGAGACCCTCTCTACCTCTGTGTATCTATAAAATCGTAGGAGAAAAGGGTGGTAGTCGGGGGGTGTACAGGCTGCAGGAGGTTGAGATCGCCGTCGCAGTGCTTAAAATCTAATACGACCATGGGGGCGCTACAGCTGGGAAGCTAGCCAAAGTGGCCTCGGAGCCTATTTTCCCTAAGCCCTAATATCTACTCGAAGGAAGAACGGTAGTCCGATAGTGGCCTGCGCGCATATATATGCATGCACTCGTACACGTAGTCGAGCAATATACATACATGTGAGTGGCCACAGCTGAGCGGTCGACCATCTCCCTCCCCCCCTCCCCCCTCCCTCCCTCTCTGTCTCTCCGTCTGACTCGGTTGCCAGCGGCGCTCGCCCCTTGGCCATCCGAGAATCATGAATAATTTAGACGCGAGATATATATTCCGAGGCGCCGCCTTCCGGGGGCCCTCTCTCTCTCTCGCGCGCGCTTGCGCCCGTTCCAATCCGCTTCGCTATGTCCTCGTTGATCCGCGGCACGCTCCTCTCGCTGCTTCTTTGTCCGCTCTCTCCCTCTCGCTCTCTGCCACTACTCCGAGCGCTGGCCCATTCACCGGCTTTAATTTAAAGCCACCGAATCCAACCCTCCCCCTCTCCCCACCCCCGCGACCTCGTACCCTTTCTCACTCTCTTCGTAGCTCGCGGCGCCCGTATACTGCTGTTAGGTGTGTAGAGGGATTTGGCCTTTCGCCCCTCTCCGCTTTCCCCTCCAGCCACCACCCCTCTCTATTCCCTCCTCAACCATCTCCGCTTGCAGCCGGATCCCTAATTATCCCGTGGAGATATTCAATTCTCGTTTGGACGTGTGCCGATGTAAAGTTGTTCGCCTCTCCCCCATATTTTTTTTCTCCTCCCGAAATTTTTTTTCCTTGCTCTGCACAAGAAACTATATACGCATATATACATTCGCTTTTGGATTTATGAAGTCGGTGTAAATGAACGTGCGCCAGCAGCTCGAATTTCCTACGAGTTCAAAGTGTTGCGCGCGCGCTCTCGCGACACTTTTGATATAATATAAATTTACGTTTAATTAGCGCTGTACGAGAAATTTCTATAATTAAATTACGATGAATTATTAACGGGGAGTGGAGGAAGGGGCCAAAATTGTTAATATACACCCCGTTATTGTGCAATTAGTATTATATTTCGTTGAATGCTATATTTCGGGAAACAAAGCTAATTGTTTAGTATAATTAATAATCTTTATGTATGTATATACGTATACGAGCGCGCGCGCGCGTGTGTATGTGTGTTTGAAGGGGAGGGCGCGAGCGCGCGAAAGATAATAAACGTTCTGCGAGCAGGTTTTTCGTGAATTTAATTATAATTTAACACGCCTCCCTGATAATTAATTCAAGCAAAGGCGTCGAGCATCAGCGTAAACCCAATATCTTTCGATTCTCGCCTTTTTACGTTTTCCAACTCGCCGTTTGTTTACGAAATCAAGCATCAATCAAATATTAATACTCGCCCACTCTTCCCTTCCCAATTACTCGAAGAGATCCAATCTCAAGACACACAGTTCAATTTCAGCCAATTCATCTCTCAATTTTTTATTTACTCGAATCAGGAGCAGCCAAGCGTGGATAATCAATCTCCGATAAAAAAAAGAGCTATATACCAGCCCCGATGCCCCCTCTTCTTCGACCGAGGCTCAATTTGCAGGCTATAGCGGAAGAGACTGCGTAATCTGCGAGCTATCATAGTCGGGGACGGTTGAAGGGAGGCGGGGATGAAGTAGAAGGGGTGGTCGGAATAGAGAGAGAGAGCAGAGGCGATCGTCGCGATTTGTCGCGCCCGATACGATCTCATTAACTACGCAACGCTAATCAGCGTAGGCTATTGGCCCTCGAGCTTCCGCACAGCCGGAGAGTGAGCTCGCGCCCCGGCAATATGTATGGGCCTCCATTGTCGCGATATTCTCCGAGCCTTTAATTATACCGTCGCTCAGTTGGCTTACCCCCGGCATTAGTCGCTCGTGAGGCAGAGTGAAAAGCAGTCGTGTCTATCTCTGTGCCGGGATAATTTGCCGGGGGACGCGTTCGAGTATATGACGCTTTTCTTTATAATAACGAGCAACTGTTAGGCCGATAACTGAGATATGCGCACGTATAAACGCGTTTAATGGCGCTTTGTTCGCTTGTGATATACACATCATTAAAATCCGTTGCAGACGCACAAGCGCGGGTACGTTATTTTCTTTTTCAATTTGTTCGTTTTTTTTTGCTCGTTCCAAATAGTTAGGAGAACAAACGGTCGTTGTTTGGTATTAAGCAATAATAATTATAATACGGGTCTAATTAAATCCAAGTGAATAGCCTTTTCGGCGAGCTTACACACGAGAGCGTACCCGCGCACACACACAGATGCACGAAGCGAGTAGTCCGGCTCGCATTTAATTAGAATAAATTCAATTGAAGCCGCGAGGCTAGCCGGACACGGCATGCCGCACTTGTCACTCTGAGCTGTCGACAAACAGGCCGTAACGGCACAATGCCCGCCTCTTATTGAATAACCACGTGCCTCGCCAGCCCGAGAGAGAGAGAATGGAAAGGGTAAAACGGGACAGGGGTGAGGGAGAGAGAGAGCGCTATCGCTCTACGCCCAGCGCGTTTATTAATTAATCAAAAGGCGAAGATAAAGCAGGTGGTGCGCGCGCTCTCTCTCTCTCGCGTGTCTCTTCGCGAGCCCCCCGCTCTCGCCGCCACCGCAACGTCAAAGAACCCCATTAAATCGAGCGTCCAGCCACGAGGCTTCCGGCATCACAGACACACGAGCCGCCAGTGGAAGGCTTATTTGTCGCGCGATTCTGCGCGTTTTAGCCTTTCCCTCAGCCGCTCTCAGTTCTATGCGAAAATTCGCCGAGCGATTAATTGGACGGGCAAATACGGTACCCGCGCGCATTTGTTTGCGGCTCCGTAGAGCGCGCGCTCGCCCGTAAAAATGCCCGCGTTTTCTCTCTCTCTTGCTCCGTGTGCGCGTCTGCCTGTTTATACGCATAACGCACTAGGTATACACACACAATGGCATTCGTATAGGCTCTTCTCGTTGGCGAAATATTAAATGGACAAACGTAAAAGTTTTGTACCCCGTGATTTTATCCTCTCCTATACCACGTCCATACACGTTGTCGCGAGTATGGGGGAGGAGGAGGACGTGCGTGTGCACAAGTGCTTGTTTTCTCTGCGCTGTATGCGCTTTTTTTCGGAGAGGCCCGATTTCGAATAATATAAACGCGTGCACATCTCTCTATTGTATGTATGTATGTATGTATGTATGTATGTATGTATGTACTTGGTTTTTATTAGACGACTACCACCTTTCGGTATACGAGCCGTCAGCCAACAACCGA
>JAPYYQ010000616.1:0-55538 GCA_030522585.1 Anagyrus pseudococci | reverse complement strand
TTAATCACTCTTATTGAGTGCTAATTCACTCAATTTGAGTTACCGATGCTACTTCTCTTTCAAAGAGTGAAAAATTCACTCGAATAAATTTAGAGAGCAAATAGAAGCGACACGTGGCAATTAAAATTGATGAGCGCAGGCGTTTCGTTGCGCGTCTCGTCGCCTTAAACCTGGCATTCCCCGTTACGTTTCGCACCTGGAAATCAGTCCTCAACGTCCTGATGTCCTCTGTCATTTGAATAGCTTGAATATTAATCGCAGTAGTGTCGATGTCTCGCGAATTTTCTCAACATTCACGATTCGTTTCAGCCTCTTATAATCCTCTTCCCCTAAAAATTGGCCTTCTGCAAATTTCTCATCGAATTAGCACGCCAAAGTTATATACGGACCAAGTATTCACGTAAGCAAGCACGTAAACGATGCTTAAACGTTAGCCGACGAGATACTCGATAGAGTCGAAAAGAAGCAAGAGCCGTTATTTCGAAGCTTCCGGAGCAAAGCTATAGGGCAGCCGGTGCTCCTTCGGGCTTCTTAGAGCTGCGGTGGTCTCTAAGAGCCCCTTGATATTCCGCGGTGCGCTCGACCTCTGGCAAACACGAACGTCTCTCCACACGGGGGTGAGCATAGAATGCACAGACCCCCGTCGCGCATCTCAATTACGGCTTATCCGACGAAGCTTCTTCCTTTCGCGAGCTCTAGATCTTAGACCCGAAGAGGGAAGTTTCGAGCGACCCTTGCGTCACGCGGCGATAGTGACACGAGCCGGAATGACTTGGGAGAGCAATCGGGAGTGTCTGGCTGCGGATATGTGAGCGCAAAACTTTTTTGCGATGACACTTTTAATATTCCGGAGCCCCCGACGTCGTATAACGGATAACTGTTCGCCCTATCGAGAGCGACGTGTTCTATTTTGTTGGATTTTAATTTTCAATCTTCTTTACGGCTGGAGGATGAAGATTGGAAATTTTATTATTTTTCCTTCTTTTTTTATGGAGCTGACTTGCTAGCTTGCGCAGTAAGATCCTTTTAAGCGTTTCTAATTAAGAAAGCGTTGGAAAATAAAAGGTAAGGGACGAATGAATTTTTATAACGGGTTATTGAATTTTCGACAGTGGAGGGGGACAAAGTTTACTGACGATATCGTTGGGATATACCTTCTCGCATCAGTTTGAATATGCAAAGATGAATTTTATTTGCAGAATGTTATTGATAAAATTTGATTATATTAAAAATTTACGCCATATTTTTATCGCTTCATATTTCTATCAGAAAACTTTAGCTCAGCTCTCAAACCTAAACCATTTCCCACTTGAACTGGTACACCTTGAAAATTTTTCTCATCTCCCTACAATCAATACCTTTCCCTAACTTGCGTCTGGTAGCAAAGTCGGCCTAGGGCAACGCGTCAGCTAATGAAATAGCTCGGCTTGGTTTTAATCCATAAAGTGGTACGTGACACCGAATGAAAATGAGCCTCGCGGCATGGCTGCATCGCAACCAGCAAGGTCGTTACTTGGACAAATAAGAATTACGTGACGGTGAATGAGAGAGAAAGAGAGAGAGAGAGAGAGAGAGAGAGAGAGAGAGAGAGAGAGAGAGAGAGAGAGAGAGAGAGCGAAAGAAGGGAGAGCAAATATGCACGAATAAAATTAAACAAGAGAGCGGGAAAACGCAAAAGGGGAGCGAAAATTGCTACAACGCCTTGTTATTCAAAGTATAGACGCGGGAAAAGACTTTCCCTTGCCGAACCCGGTTATGCGCGCATGTCTCGAGTTTGACTACACCGAGAAATTACTAAGCCGCAAATGCTTGCCAGTGCAACAACTATACGATTCCCGGCTCTCGAGATGCACTTCTGACAATCCCCTACTCCACCCCCCGTGCCTTCCAGTACACTTCAGTCTTTTCAACTAAGTTCTTGCCTCCTTTCCATTGCCATTATTCAACGCGTCGCAAATAAACAATGTAAATTGCAGCAATCGGCTTTGCTTACAAATTTGGTAAGTCCCTAACTATATATTCATGAATCCACGCTGTTTTGCTTCTTACAGCTCGATATTTTATTAATAAATATTTTGCAACGATGTGAATATTAATTAATAAATTACTCACACGTGGAAAATAAAGAGTTATCTCATAATGGATAAATTAACATGAAAAAAGCGTTTGAACTTTTTAAATCTCAGAGAATAATACTTAAAATTACAAAAGAATAATATTGTAACACTCATTAAACAGTGTGACAAGCACATGATCAAAAATTTGGAAATGATTCAAAAATATTATGTAGCAAGTGGTTAAGATTTGTTCATCCAAAATTGAATTCCCGTAAATTTGTTTCAAAAAAAATTTACATGCTTATACTTATTTAACTTTACTGATAATAGTTGTACGAGAAAACGTATTTAAATGTAAAATAACATCTCATTTTTAGTAGAAAAAAGGGAGTAAAAAGTACGCAGATCGTGTAGTGATAAATATTTTAGTGAAGATACCATCATGTTAAAATGGTTTTAAAGTATTTTTCTATGGTGTAGTCTGTTCAAAGCTGCGTTTAATTCTATATTAGCCTCAAAATTTTAAATCTCTCTTCGCTTCACTAACTTTTGTCTTCTCTTCAAATTTATTCCAAGTGTTTGGGTTTTAATATTTTTTGTAAACGTCAACTCCCATCAAAATGAATAATGCCACATTCATGTCCCTCACATTTTTGTGGTTCATTCTGGTAAGTAATCGGAATGTATTTCAGTACTTAAAACTGCGCATTTTTTGAAGTATAAAATGGTATTTCTGTATTTTTTCACTATCACAGAATTTAGCCCAAATTGAGTGCTCTTTTAGTAATCCATATTGGAAGGATAACATTCATTATATTATTAAGCCTGATCCATTATCGTCACACCAGTACGAACTACGGAAAGTACAACTTTCTGACCTGCTGACAAACTTAAACTGTTCTTTAAACGATGTGAATTTGGTTATCGAATGCGTGAAAAAATATCTGCGAAATAATGTGTGTCAGCGTAACAAACATCCGAAAACACCTTTCAAAACATATCAAGTAAGTCGATTTTTTTTTAATATTATAATTATATAATATAAAACTTTTTTATTGTTTTTCAGAATTGCAAGAATGCTTTTAGTCCTAAAAACATAGGTATATGACTATAGATAATTACGAGCAAGATGTTGTCCACAAAGCAGAAAAATTAAAAGTAGCGCAAAGGGAGATGCTAAGAAAGAGACAAGCCTTACGCAATGAAGCGGATGAAGTAATTGAGAATAATTTGGATGACAATGTACGTATTGGATCAGTATACGTAGACTACAGAAAAACGGAGGTGATTGCAAACAAACTCAAACAGGAATACTTAGCTATCTTTGACGAAATTGAAAATTATCTGCTGAAACTGTGCAATACCAATGACAATTTCCTCGCTGACGATTGTCATAATTTTATGCGTGCATATTCCTCATTTTATTAACAACTATTAATATGCCTTAAATTAGTATTAAAGTAGGCAATGCTGCACATCACGCTTGTATCACATGCTTTAATTTTGTAATGTACACAGACATTAAAATAGAATCGTAAAATTTTTGAAAAAATAAACGACCTTTTTCTTCCTCGTGTAAGCATCTATTTCAGGCCACGTACTCTTCGTGTACGGCTTCAATTTTTAAAATACCTTATAAACGCGATTTTGGTTGGCACACCACCACTCGATAAGACAGACGGTCAGAGCAGTCCATAATTCAATCGATTAAGTCCTATAATTGTCAATATATGCCTACTTGATATTCTAGCACCAACTGCACGCCAAATCTTCAACACAAAAAAATAAAGAAGAATAATATTGTTGTCGGATGGAGTAAGCAACCGGTAGTACTAACAGCCAAGTTCAGTCGGTAAAGCAGACGGCAGTGCTCATAATTACTTTGCAGCCGGTAGCCGAGAGAGCCGACGTGACAAGATCGGGGCGTATTATACTCGCAATTATCGCCCTCAAGCACAAAAGCCGCGCGCGGCAAGAGAGCGCCAACGAAAGTTTCTACTCTACTCATCTAATTACGTATTTGCGGGAAGTCCCGAGCCGGTACGCCTTTGTCCGACCTCCCTACCCCTCAACTCGTTTAGTGCACGTGCAGGTGCCTAGTGTAGCGGGCTTCTTCTTTCTTACACAGCGACTTCTTTCCTCTTTCTCTCTCTCTCTCACTCGCTTCCTTCCCTTCTCGGCGCGACTTTTGAAAGAAGGCTTGGAAATGTAGGCCAGTGAAAGTGCGCGGGCAAGCGAAATTTCGGCTTGTAGCCGCTGCTGCCGGGCCCGGCAACTTTTTCAATTTCCAGTTTCCGGCAATTTATTTTTCGGTTTTTAATTAGTTCGCCGCGCTTTAAGAAATCCTTTTGACTCTCGTTACTTTCTTTGGAATTGCCAGGCGGAGAGTACGACGGCGCTGTCTGGTGACTGATTTTTTATTTAATGATCGCCAACCCTCTCTCGCGGCTGGCCCTGCCGCTATAGTAAGTTTGATTGCGTTTTAAACTTGGTGATTGAAAGTCAATATTTGATGGGAAGCCCTGCGAGAATGGCATTGTTTGAAAAACGAAAAATCAACCCTCGTCATTTAGAAGTTGCTATGACTTCTGCATGGGATTATCTTCTTTATTATTATTATCATTAAAAAACCCATATCAAAGTTGGAACGGTTGGGAAGACGATATTCTTGGTACCCAAAATAATTTTCCCAGTTACCATCCCTATCTCAATAAGCTAAAGCATCGCTCTTCGACGGGGATGGTCCGAGTCGACGTCGGAATTTCCACATATGTAAAACAAACTAAATAAGAGCTTGTACTCTGGATTCCGCGACATCAAACGGAATGTCAAATACATCGGACCACGGTGAAACCGCCGACGATTTTGCATTCAGCGCGAGACCGGCAACTCTCTCTCTTTCTCTCTCGCAAGCGAATCAAACGTTCAAACTCCAGACATTTGATCAAATCCATGCGCCGCCCTGCCTCTCTATTCCTTCGTTTCGTATTCAGCCGCGCAAATAAGGCCGTTCGCTTGTTCTCCACCTTTTGCTCCTCCTTTTTCCTTACGAACGCTCGGCGGGATAACTAATTAGACGCAAAGTCGGAAGGAATTTCAAGTGAATGCTGGGTAAATAGTTACGACTGCTATGGGCTGGCGAGAGAGAGAAAAGCAAATTTCATGTTTCGCAGTTCAGACTTGCCGTGATATTTTTCGTTTCTTCGCTCTTTGGCAATATTAAATTTTATACTTCCAGTGATTATGAAGGGCGTAATGTTTCGTTAGCAATTACTTTGTCTGATGCTTTTTATACAAGGATTTTTGAAAACATCATAAAACAAGAATATACCGTTTATTTTGAAAATAACGACGTTAAACGTATTATATTTTTTTTCTTCCTTGAAACTTTTCTGCCAACGTTGGAGCTTCAGTCGACCAATATATTTTTAAGTAAAAACGACTTTTTCTTGATAAATTGTTCCGTTGGAAAAAGGGAGAAAAATTAAACGATAAAATTCTTATAGTACAAAGTTGCTCTTGATTGAATAATAAATTATTTTTTTCTCCGGTAATCAAATTACAAAAATAATTTATCGAACGATCCAGCAATTTCCTTTAGAATATTGCATCGAGCTGTGAATAAGAAAAGAATATACGTATTTCACTCCTCCAGGGATTTCTGTAAAAATGTTGTATAAAGTATTCGTTGACATTTTCGCATTACAATATTTATTTATTTTTTCTCGTTTTTTTTCTACATTACGGAATTTTATATCAATTTCTGTAACGTCACCCGTTATTTTGCTTGTCGAGAGGAAAAAAATCCTAGAATTTGATACATCCTTTTATTCCATTAATAAACAGAAATATAACAATAAAAAGATATATCCCTATCGATACTCGCAATATTCCCAAAATACCTATTCCATTCTACGGTGCTCCGTAATCCGTAAAAAGATCATTTACATCACGACAAATAGATCCGCATAACCACTTCAATCGATCTTACCCGTCCCTATCCCAAAACCGAGAAAAAAAAACCAATATTACTGTCTCAACACGACAGTATCCAAGCCTAAAGCAAACGAAGCGACAGCATCGAACGGACAGGCCGATGTTGGATAAAAAAAAAGCAGGCCAGGCCGAAATTGGCGACATCGACGTCGAGAGCGACAAACAATACCGGAGCGTGCTGTCGACGTTGGCAGGCGTCATTGTTCGATGCGAGAGAGAGAGAGAGAGAGAGAGAGAGCATCCAACGCGTTCCGATAACCGTTTATCGGCGCGCGTTCGAACGATTCATTTTTAACCACGTGACGCTCGGCTCGCCCGTTACGACTTTCAACCTCGTTGCGAACAATTTACGGCCTCAGCGAATACGTTACTGCTACAGCCCAACGTGAAATTGGAGAGAGAGAGCGAGGGGATGGGGGGGGGGAATTTAATAATGGTGATTTAATAAGATTGGTGCTGTTTCACAGTTCAAGCGCTCGCCTGTCCTTCGTAGTAGTCAAATTTTTCGAGAACAGGTATAAGGGCTGTATTGTATTGGTGGCTGGGATGAAAAAGCTCGAGGGGGGGGGGGAAGAGGGGACTGAAAAATCAATCTGTGTTAAATTTAGTGCGCGACTGCGGCCTCTGTTGCATTGTTTTTCTTCTTGCTATCGCGGGACGAATGGCCTCTGGCTTTTTTTGCCGATTAATTCTGGGTACTACAGCGGCAGCGGCAGGTAAACCGAGAATTCATGCGATTCTCGGTATTGTTGGAGTTTCGTGCGCTATTCGCGGAAAAAAGTATCTGGTCTAATAATAAAAAAAATTAATGGAACGAGATTATTAAATAATTCATATTCGTTTTAAAATAATTTTCAGTTTTTGTTCGTTTTTTTTTTGTTATATAAAATTCTGTTATTATTTTTTCAATGTTCCATTTGAAAAATATGAAAAAATTCTTAATGGTAACTGGAGATATATGTTTGATGATTGATATTTTATTTTATAAATAAGTTCGAAATTTCTTGTATATAACATAAAAAATAATCTTTACTTGTAGGTTAATTTTTAGTCGATAACGAATATCTTCTCCCACCCCTCTCCGCGCGTTCTTTCTAACGGTTTTTCGGAGTCGACGAGAATTCGCCGAACAAACAAAATTCGCAGTAAACGCCGTCTAAACAAACTCACCTTGGCTGAAGCGTAGTTTCGAAGCTGCGCGTATTATCCACAAGGTTACTGCTTCTGTCAACGCACCAACACGTCGTCTCCCACAGCTCACGCACAGGGTTACGGTCCAATAACCTTGGCCGGGATGATTGCAGTAACAGGCAGGAAGCCGGAGCAAGCAACTTCCGACACGGCAGTCGAAGGAGCCGGAGCAAGAGCAATGTGTCACGTGATATCACTTAGTTATGCAGAATCAGCGCCGGTATTACCAACGGCGATTCGAACGCAACCGCCCGAGTCATGCACGGGACGCGCGCGGCCCGCAGGAGGCGCCAGCCGGCCAACCCCCACCAGCGCCGAGGCTGGAATTGCGCGATCAAGGTCTCGCGGCCGCTACCATCGTCCGGACAACGACGACGACGTTCAGCGCAAGCACGACGACGACGACGACGACGACAGCAACGGTAAGAACGATATAGGCTGTACCAAAGGCTACTGCACACGTGCGAGAGGGGCGTAGAATCGACGGGGGAGAATCGCGCAGCGACGAGGGCTGAGAAGCGTACGCAAAGCCTGTCGGGGTTGGACTGACTGACGCGGACTGCCGTGGTGGAGCAGCCGCAGACTGCGGGGGTGGGTGACGAGGAGGCGCGCGCGCGCGCGCCACACCGCGCCCAACCTTACCCTTCCGCCTCGCGCGGCGCTGGCGGCGTTGCGCAACCACCCCTCCGCTCCGTCCGCCACCGCCCCCCTCGCGACGCTGTATCCTATGCCCCTGGTTGCGCCCTCCCCGTATACTCTCTCTTGCTACACTCCCTCTGCTGATGCTGCTACTGCTGCGGCATCGCTTCCCGCGCGCGAGAGCTTTTCCGGGCTATACCCTGAAACTTGGACGCCTGTGTGTTGTGCTCTCTCCCTCACTTGTATACCTGGACTTATCAGATTGCGCGTGGAAAATTAAGCGAGACGCCCTTCTTCGAGCTAACAGCCGGACTGCACTTCTCGTAAGAGTAAGGTATTATTATTTTTAGATCAGTCGATAACTCTGATTCCGTTTTTATTAATTAAGCGTACACTCGTTTAAGAAAATTACCTCCCCTTTTTCAACTGAATACGCGTGTTTATACGTTGCCGTGAAAATTATCCCAGTGGAATTTTAAAACTCGCCGAGAGAAAGATAGATACAGAAAAGCCCTCTCCCTCGGAGTGTATGGGAGAACGGGGTAGCGGAGATATCTCGCGGCCGGTCCTCCCGAAAAATACGGCGGGAAATGTCATTATCTACGCGACGGGGGTACTACACTCGTATTTGTCGCTCTTCTCCCCCTTCTTTCTACAACTCCCTTGGTCGACATTTCATATTTTATCAACGCGGCGTCCGTCTAGAAAGCTTTCGCTCCTCTTCGTTTTAATTTTATTTATATTCGTTTTCGTTATTCGTTTTTAAGGGCGAGTTAATTCGTACTGCTGACGTTGCGCGCATACGTGTGCCTTGGCAGTTCGTACAAGCGTGCAGGATGATTAGAGAGTATAGGGGGGCTAAGGTGCGGGAATATGGTATAGGGGAGAGAGATGGTGAGTAACGCGCACTTCCGGAAGCGCCGGAGTTTATTATGCGCCGTGAGCTTCATTATACAACGGCGAGCCTAGAGAGAGAGAGAGAGAGAGAGAGCGACTGGACATCTGTTTGGTTTGGCGCTGTTGATTCGGTGAGGGAGAGGTTCGTACCGAGTCGTGTGTTTAGCGAGTATTCCGCGCGCATTGGCTGCTTCAAAGTTTTACGATTGTTTGACGGAGAGAGATGGAGCACGGGCGTCGGAGGGGGGGACCAAGCAGATTGAATATGCAATTGCTCGGCAAACAGGCATGCCGCCGCGATAATTTAACCGGCCCAGACGAGCTACACTTGAATTTTTTCTCTCGATAAAAATCGACGCTGTACGAGGTCAGTTGTAGAAACTAGTCGGCGTTTCGGCGAGTACACATAGACTATAGTGGTTGCTTAAAAGCAATCAGCAGTCCTGCTTGAAGTGTTTATATACACGGGAGGAGAGCCATTAATAAAGCGTAAAACAGCTCTACGACAGCCGATATCGTCCGTCAGCTTTACAAGTCGACGCTGCCGAGCCGAGATATCCGAGTGATCAAGCCATATCGAGTGACATCCAATGCTTGTAGTACACTGATAACTCGGAGCTGTCGACACGCGGAATCGAGCTTTGGCTTTTGTTTTCGCGGAGGGAAAATGTGTACGCGCCACGGCGGAAATGCGCGCGTGATTGAGCGCGAAACGAAGTACAGAATGCTGGGGAGGACGTATGGCTCTCTCTCTCTCTCTATGTGTGCGTGTGTAGGTCGGTTGGCAAAATGGAATTTTACGAGAAATATGTTTTTACATTTCTCAATGCCGGCTGAGCTCGTGAGATGGAACGAGCGCGCGCGGAGCTTTAGTGAAACTCTTCTCTTTGCCGACGGAATAACATAACGCCCCGTAATCCCAAGGTTATTCTTTTCCCTTCCTATTGTTTGTTTATTTCAATGCGGTTTGTTCTTTTATTAAATGGAATTGATATATGTCAGTCTTTTTGATTAACCGCTGAAACGTCGTTAAGGACGTTGAATTAGGTCGATCGAAATATCAAGCGATTAATTATTTATTTATACAGGTCGCTCGGTTCTCTAGGTCTTACCGAGTGATTTTTTTTTGAGCTAACATATAATTCCGAAACCTGGCGCATCCTGTGTGCCCCCAGAGCAAATGGTCCGCTTTAATCAATAACGTCGTATCTTCTTTAAAATCTCATTATCGCTTCGGCAAACTGTTACACGACCGACCCAAGTATTTTTATACCAAGCCCTTCTCCCCCACGTATATAAGCGTGGAAAAAAAGAAAAGAATAAGCCGACAAAGGAAAACAAGCGATTAAGGACGAAATACACAGCGCCATTAATTTAGCCTCGTCAAGCAGCTTTAATATAAAAGTGGTTACAAAAAATAAAAAAGAGGGAGGCGAAAAAAGAAAGAATACCGATAAGGTAAGAAGATTCATCTTTATTTTTTTCCTTAGGCAGGCCGCGGCGAACCATCGATTACCCACCAAATCGTCCAGAAAAAATGCGCCGGTGACGCGTTAGATAATAGGAAAACCGGCGTTAAAATCGATTTCTCTTGCGCCGAGCCCTCGTGCACGGGGGTCTCTGCGTTTACCTATAGACCGAACAAAAAAAAAGAGAAAAAAGGGAGCAAGAGAGAGAGCAGGGGGAGGATGGGAAAACAAACGGGGAGTCATGTATCTCGTGGCATCGATGAAAAATACCGGGGCTAAAAAATATACGATTGCCCGTAAGAGAAATATTTGAAAATTTTTTCCCGCGTATCCCTATCGTCACTCTACACGCGGATATCCATCATTGAATCCGCTATCGCGTGCCAGGAGAGCTTTGGAAATAATAAAAAAAAAGAATTCCGGGATAAAAAAAAGGAAAAAACACCGCGCGTTGACCAGCTAAAATTTGCATTCGGCGGTATATACGCGCGACAGACAGCCATATAACGGTTAAAGTTTCGATTTCACGCGCTAGATGCAGCTGCGTTGTCAAAGAAGCGCCTCGGGCGTCATCATTTTCATGAGGTTTCTCCGAGGCTTGTCCCGCTCCCGTAGGGGGGAGGGTAGAGGAGGTCATACGACACCGGGCTCTTGCCCTCAGCATCTTCGCGTGTACAAGCTCTACTATTAATTGCCGTTTCACGTGGCTCGTCAGGCCGTTCGCTCCACTTCCGCAGCTCTCCGTAATGTCGTTCCGGTGTCGCGTGTCAGCCCGACGACGACGAGGGAGGTAGGGAGAAGTGCTTCGAGTGGGAGAGAGAGAACGATCGATCCTCCATAGCCGTGTCGACGCTTCTTTACTCCTGTGATCGGCGAACCGAGGCCTATGTCGGCCCTGCCTCCAGCTGTGCATGCAAACGACTGAGCCCCGCCTCGTTATAAGCTGCTAGAGAGTTATCGGCTCTATTGCCACTCTGCGGGAATTTTCTTTTTACCCTTATTATGTAGGCTTGGGAAAAAAATGTGATTGGATTATCGGGAAAAATATAGTTGGTTGCTTTGTATTGGTGAGAATTTGAAACGAGCTGTAGGGGATGAAAAAGTATGGGACTCGTTTGTTACCGAGTTTATGATTTTCTTTAACTTTTAAATAAAGGATATCGTGGTTGGTCGATACTGCCACTGGTATTTTACATAAACAATACTAAGTCAAAGACAAAAATATGTTGATGCGTAGTCAGCTTTTATTAAATAAACAGCTCGTATGAAGAACAATTTAAATTTTTATTATTGCGTTTAGATAATACGGTTTCGTACTCATCTATGGTAGATAAATAAGACTAAAAGGTTGTATATCTTTACCTTGTACACGTTAGCTTCCAAGGATAAAGTAGATTTCCATTTTGCTCGTCACAAGTACAACCTTCAATAATTGAAATCATAAATATCAACTGAAATATACTAAATTTATTACATCAATAATATTGTTGAATCAATCACTGATAAAAAAATTCCAAAATCAAATAATTCATTCCAAACAAAATTTCTATTCCACAACCCTTCAAATTTTCTGCAACTAGATACCATGAACAATCGCGCAGTCGATACATAATTCTCGCAAATCCAAATCACCAAACAATTAAAAAATTTTCAAAAACTCTAATAAAACTTCACGTTCCCTTATCGAGCGGCTTGGAAATGAAAAAAAAAAATACATTGCGTCCGCGAAACTCCACAATCGCTCTCTCTCTTTCTCCGCTCGAATGTCCGCATACAGTCGATTTCGTGCATCCGGTGTGCAGCTGACTCCTTGCACCGACCGCACAATTACAATCGCATCGTTACACCCGAGACTGCGGTGCTCGGATGTGCACCCGTCTGGGGGAGGGGGGAAGCGTGGACGAATAACTCAGCTGATCACCGAATCGACTGTATCTTGTAGGCCTTACAGTCTGCGCAATTAATAACATTGACGGGAAGGAAAATACGTCTTGCTGATTACGCGCTACGTGTCCCACTGGTATACCGTCGCTTTCCGTCAAGGTCGCGAATTGGTAATTGACTCATCTACGGGCATACAGGTCTTCGTTTTTCCAGGGCCGAGTATTTGTCAAGTCTGCTTTGCGGCAATGTATATATTTACAAATATCGCTCGTAACTTTTACTCGAGTGTCTTTCCTAACGAAATTATTTTGCATAAGAGCCGCGCATCGGCTGGCATCCTTTTTATCCCAGAGCGCAAGTAACATTTTTACGTAACGCCGCGCGTAGAAAGGTGGCTCCCGTTCCGCGCGTAACCCGACGCTTTTCCTACATCCCACTTTTCGTTCCCAAATCCTTATACTTCACCGTAATCCAGGCTCATCGCTCACTTTCATCGTCCCTCATCATCCGACATGGATCCGCAATCAAACACCTATTACATCAGTATATTTAAACTTCCATTTAAAGATTCAAATCTCCCGGGAGGTCAACTGGAAAACCTGCTTATCCCGTACAGCCTAAGCATTCCATCGACATCTCAGCCCAAGTGCCTCGAACTCTCTCTCTCCTTCGCTTTCTTTGCTACACCTTAAACGATGCCCACACACGTTCGCTGCAGATAAGACGCTCGGCCGAAACGCATTTCTCCTTTATCAAAGCTACACACAAGCTAAAAGAGAGTGTGGAGGGGGAAAGAAGAGGAGGTTGTTTAGAATGGGGGCCCTCATCGAGTCGTCCGTTCCTTCCAGCTCTCTCACAAAAGCGAGACTCGGCGTCTGGCGCTTTGCCGACTGCGCCCCGGCGAGAGAGAGAGCCGTGCACGGCTGTTTTAAACCTACGAAGCCGCCTTCAGTCGGCCCCCGCGCACTCACCTGAACAGGTGTGCGCTCTTTCTCGCTCCCTCGCGGCGCGCTGTATATACGGACGCGCGCGCTTCCCCGCGGTAACGCTGCCGCTGCTGCTGTTGTTGTTGTCGCGATCGAGCTGACTGTGGATTTATGCGCGAGTGTGTTTGTGCTAACGCTGGATGAGGAATTGGCTTTTTTTCGGAATTGACGATTTAGAGAATTTCCTGGTGAGTGATTTATTATAGAGGTATGGTGTGAAAAATTTTAGTAAATACGAGTGATTTGGGTAGATACGAATGCTGAATTGTTTAATATACGAAAGAATAACTGAATGATAAGAGATACGTTTCTAACATTTTCTGTTCCGTAATCGATTAAAAATAATTCAAATACTTCTATAGAGAAATTTTTTTGATTTGCATATCTGTAATTTTGTTACCACACAATCTATAATCATTTCTACTAAACGTAACTTCGTAAATTTCTACTTTTTCTCCATCAATTAATATGTAAGATTACGTTACCTTCCGTATTTCATTCATATAATGAAAGTACAAACTCATGCACTATACGTATTTTGAAACAGAAACAAAAATATCCAACGTTGCAATTTGATCGATTCACGATTGACGAACCGAGTCTTTCGCCACGTGAAAAACCGTGACATGCAGTTTCGTTTAAAAGAAAAATAATCTCTCGATTCTTTCCCAAATATTCCCCTAATCTTTGGATGAAAAAAAATACATACAAACCGTATCACTTTTATTTCCCAGCTGGCTAACAAACAAAATTTATCAAAATATTTTCAACAATAACTCGAGGAAGCAATTCCTCGCTCGAGGAATTTCCAACGTTATACTTTTCCGCAATCATATATCCCCCTGGAGAGTACGTCTCCATCCAACTTTCAGTCCGCGACATTGAAATCATTTTACGACTTTCTTTTTTCTTTTTTTTTTTAACGGAAGCACAGCGACATTTCTCGCCGCGGTCGTTTGCCGCTAATGACCATACCAAGTATACTAATTCCTTCTCCAGACATACTTGTACATCTCTTTCTCTCTTCGTCTCTCGTCATAACAGCCGTCATTACAAATTTAATTCCCATGTATATTCCTCTAAGCCCTAACATCAATCGCTCGGCCGACGAGTCTTGCGAAGAAGCGCCTTTATAACTTATCGCCAAATTACCCGCATCCGTGTATAAAATGTCAATGAACTTGCACTTGGCCACATTGCTCCCGTGTTCCATGAGAAAATACAAAAAGCCATTTCGTGATAAGGCACAAAACACGCTTCGCTCGTGTATGGCCCTTCGGGCGCTCCCCCTCGTCATTATAGATATACACGAAAAAGCCACGCGAGACACCCAAACCCGTCGCGTCAAAGAAAAGTCAGCAACTAACAAAATAAAAAAAGGCCAAGTCTTTCTTTAGCCTCGAATTATAACAGAAGCCCTCCGCTCGAAAATAAAAAAAAATAAGCAGGGTGTCCGTATAAAAAAAGCGAGTTCTATGCATTTCGGCGAGCGAAATAACGCGAGGAGTGTATACTACAGTCGAAGGGAAGCCCCCTCGTCACGCAACACCGCGGCCAGGGTGTATACGCGTATACACACGCGCGAGAGAGGCTCTCCCTCGAGCGCTTGTTTGCTTTCTCTCTCGACCGCGCGCAGCCGATACACGTATACAGCCCCTCGGGCCAGCCAGCAGCAGCTCGGAAACACGCATGACAGGTGTGGGGGAAGTGACGTCACGCGCGCGCGTCTCAAGAATGCATAATTTTTCGGTGCGCGTTTGACAATGACGACCCCCCCTTATATACCGCAGCAGCGGCAGTCCTCGGCTGCAGTCTCTCTTTCTCTCTCTCCGCCTTTGGCTTTTGTCTACCCACTGAATATAGTGCCTGAATGGGCTCGATATATGCGTTTGTTCGGGCGTCTTCTCGCGTTTACGTGATGCCACCGCGGTGCAGGTGTATGGTCTCTATAGCGCTCCTGGAATTTTTAATGCCCCGACTGGAATATTCTCTTTTTTTTCGTAAGCCTCTCATGAGTCCGATGAACCAGTAGGATTATTGAATCGTTGGAAAATAAAACTTTTTCCACGACTCGTATGTCAAACTAAAATTCCACTTTTTCACCCGTACTCAAAAATAGTTTATTTTCCCATGCACATACTCGAAAACGTTGGAGCGAGTTTCGCGTGACGAGCTACTCCATATATAAAAAGTTATCCGAAATTCACGCGACTTTCCTCTCCGACGCTCTTTCTTTTTTCCTTCTTCGCTCACAAATGATTGCCACGCCAATCGGGCGGGGCGGGTGTCTCGCGTAAAAGAGCGACGCTTCGAGAAAAGAAAATTGGAAATTAGATAACTTCTCGATTTTGACGTTGCCCCTTTCTCCCCCCCCCCGTCTCTCAGCCACGAATTCGACGCTCTCGGCGGTGAGGGAGAGGGGGCGATAAAGTTCGAAACTTTCCTGCGGGCGCACGCGAGCCCGATCGACTATCCGCCAGGCTCTAGCCGGCCGAATCTCTTGATTATCATTCGATATCCCCCCCCGTAGGATAGTCTACTTGCCGGCTTAACCGTCGTTGTGAAAATCATCGAAAGTACATAGCCGGACAAAAAACGCGTCGAGCTCTCTTCTCTAACCGCACGACAACGTTATACACCCAACGAGCTCCGTAGAGCGCGCTCAGCGTATAATTTGCCCGGTGAACTAGTCCAAAAAAACAGCCTCTTAGAAATTTAACAAGTCCCCCCCCCCTCCCAAACGACTTACTTTCACGCGCTCGTGTCCCTTTCCCTGCTTAATTCAAATTAAGGAAAATCGGACACAATCGACTTTTGCTTTCCGGAGCGCGACCAAGCCGCCTCTTCACGTCGAGAGAGGTAAATAATAAAGAAACGGAGGCGCGAATAAAGGCACACGTGCGCCTGCGTAATCCAAGGCGCGCGTATATAAGGACGCGGGATTAACCGAGCCGTGAAGAGAGGGCCGTATATACCTGTAAAAGCCTTCGGCTCGGAGGGTAATTAAAAACGCGCCACCCGTGCAGCCGGCCGACACAGCCGGTTGGCAAGGAGCACGCGCCTTGGCGCAGACGACGTGGCCCCCATTGACCGGCGCGTCGTCACGAGTCCTTGCCTCCTTCCCCCCTAACGCCTCCTTATGCCATATCGTTAAGCGTATAAAAAGTCGGAAATTAATGATATCCATCTCAAGTTGGAGCTCGACAGGCTAACCGTTCTCGTTTTATACGCACATACGCGGTTTATGTTATACTTGAAATTTTCACGCGATTTTGGAAAAAAAAGAGAGTAAATTTTGTTCTTTTAGCCTGATGCGTTTGGATTGTTAATGGCTGAGTCTCCGTCGGCTTCGTAAATATTTGGCCGGACAATAGCGGCGGAGTGCGCGCACACAAAGCATTGACTTGCGCAGGAAATACGGGGGAAATGGGACGGTGCGTACGGCGGATGACCTTGCCTGTATGTAATTTAGCCGAGCGAGCCGGCTATCGTTTAAATATTTGAGACTACAAACCGAGGGCTCGCGATTTTAACCCCCGCTCGACGATTTTCAAACTGTCGCGAGAACGTTTCCGATCTATACACCGATGACCAACCGCAAAGCTAACGGCCCGAGTGGTGTTTTTAACTTGGCCAACGATCCTTTCGCCGATACACAAGAAAGAAGTGTACAATAGCAAAGGCTGTAAAGCGCTCGGAGCGAGTGGAAAGTTGAAAAAAATAAAGAAGCTAGAGGAGTACAGGGGGTATACGAGGGAAGCGAACGGAAAGAAAGAAAGAAAGGAGGGAAGAGAGTAGGCGAGTTGGGCTAATCTGCGGCGGTAATCATCGGGCGTGCGCCAGGCGTTTCCGGGCGTCGGCCTTGCGAGCCACCGGCCGCGAAGGCTCCCCCTCTTTCCTACGGCTTCTCCCAGGTGCACTAGTGCTCTCTGTTGGATCGACCCGCGGGGGGGAACGGCCTGCGCTCGGTTCGCGCCAACCGTGACGGCCGACCGAAAGTGTACCGGCGCCTTCGCACACTTTGGCTTTGATCGACTCGTCCTCCCCTACCGATACTAGGACTTTTCTTTAGGGGGGTTCAGTTGAGGATCGGTGGTCTTTTTTTTCTCGCGTATTTCTCGTGGGTGTATAGGTAAAAGTAATTGAGTGTTGCGAAAACTGTTAGGGGTTTGGCTATTATTGGTATTTGAGGATCCGAGGATGGTCGTATGTTTTTTGTCGTGAAACAATAGAGCACGGTTTTTGAAAACATACCGATTTTACCGGCCAGTCTTCGATTTTGTTGATCGGTCGGTAAACAACATTGACCATCATAATTTCACTCTCGCTTCTCTAGCAAAAAGCCCTCCCTCTTCCCATTCACCCTCAAACGTGGCTCTCTGCCAATAAGCGCAAAGAAATCGATAGTACCAGCCGATTCGAACTGCAGCATCGCGATATGTATATCGCAACCTCGACCCTCTGCGCGTGATGAAAACGTCTATAGCGCGAGGAAAAGTCGTGCTTAAGCCAACAGGTCGCGGTCCCGCTCTGTACTTCCGATGCCCGCGTCTATCTCAACGAAACGAATGCAGCCCCGGTTTTTGCGCCGCTCGGCTTCAAAGATGCCTCTCGATCGATTGATTGTTTACGGCGCTGCGATCGTGACTCGCGGACTTTTATTTTTCTTCCTCTCGAATCCTCCTCTAGAGAGAGAATTGTTGGAGGGGAAGATTGCTGCTGCAGTCGTGAATATCGCTTTAAACTGTAATAACAACTCCGAAGATCGGTATAGCGTGAAATCGTGGGGCTCTCGGTTATAGAGAGAAGGAAAAAAACTTCGCGCTGGGCTCGCGGAGATAAATCGGCAAAGAGTTTTTTGCGCTATAAGGTCTATGCAATTGCAACTTTCTCGATATTAATAGCTTCATAGCAGATCCGCACGTGCATGCGCTGTCCAATTAATGTTTTTATGTAAACGATCTTTTTCTCTCGAGCTCTCGGTGTACATATTTATCTGATTACCGGCTTATCACGCGGCTAACGAGAAAATTAAATGAAAGTTGCGCTTGTCCGTGTTGGATCGAAAAGAAAGAAGTACTTTCAAATCGCATACCTACGATTGTCTCGTTCCTCTGTTTCCAATCCAAACGAAAAAAACGGTATCATTTCGTATACAGCGAATCGTCACAAAATACATTCACAAATGCCGATCACCTGCAGCACTTGTCGTGGCGTGAGAAAAAAATCTCGACGCCGCAGATGCAATGCTTTCACTCCCGACTTCAATTACAGCGGTAAGGCGCGAGCGGTCAGTCCGGCGCGACAATCTTGAGCAACAACTCTTTTCCCTTCCCCCCTCTCTCTCTCTCTTTGCTCTCTTCTTCTCCGGGCGTCTACTCATCGTTTCCGCCGCGCAGCCTTTGTATATCACCTCAGCGGAGAAAGCGAGACAAACTCGTTTCGGACCAGCGCCCCTCCCGGGGACACCAGTGCTGTTCTACTCCGTGACAATTAGATGTGACGCACACTCGTTACACATATACAACTCACCGTCGCGCTCTCGTTTCTAGCCAAACTCACGCGTTTATATAGCGATGCTGCAACTAAACAGTCTTCGAGAAAGAACGAAATAAGAAAAAAAGAAGGAATAAAACGCGAATCTTCGAGGAACGTAGAGTACTGTAATGGCTAGGACGGCGATGTTAATAGTCGAATAATAGGCGCAAGCCCGTCGGCGGTTATTATCGGCAGTACACGCGGCAGCTCGTACATCCGACCCATCACTTTATTGACCTTCCGAGAAAGTTGAAAGGATAGAGCCAAGGGGGAGAAGTAAAGAACGCGCGCGCGCGTGTCCTGAGCGGAAACGTGCCGGCTAGAATTGACCTTCGATTATTTCTGCAGCTCGTCGTTTGCGCTTTCTCTGCAAATTCGTCGCTTAATAACGATTCTGCTTTAGCGCTAATTCGTTATTAAACATTTAATTATAGATCTATCGATAACGTATCCCCTAAATTATCCTAGCGTTTGTTTTAACAAACTAAATCAGAACGCGAGCGCTATGGAAAAAGCACAGTATACACAAACAAAGCGTCGTTTACCAAGAGCCTCCCAGCTTCTTCGCCAACATTTTCGCAAGTGCAGCTGAGTAGCGCATATTGCACAAAGCCAAGTTTACAGCGCGTTGTACGTAGACGCGCGGGCAATGCGCAATTCCAGATCTACTCACGCTCCAATTTGCTCGTCTCTCTCTCTCTCTCTCTCTTCCCCTCCCCCCTCGGATCGCATTTAATTAACCCGAACGTATTTCATTTTCGCCATGTACACACACGTGCGAGACCTGTCGTTGGTGGAAGAGAGAGAGAGAGAGAGAGAGATACGGATCAAACTTCCTGATAGCTGCCAGGTTTATCGACTTTATTTCCAAAATATACAACAAGCGCGTGTCGTATATACCTTGAAACGACAGTCCAAATGAGCCTGCAGTTTTGGCGTGTCGTGACCTTATGTGCCAGCGCAAGCTAACACACATATACACAGGGAGACGCGTGCGAGAAAGCAAACTGCCGAAAGGAGAATCTCGTTAGCGGCACGTCTGCGTTTGCCGCGAGCAAAAACTGCCGCTGCTGTTGTTGCGCTGCAAAATTACATTTGTCAAGCCGGACTTTCGCTCTCCCGAGTCCTCTCGGCACTGTCTTTTCTTCTTACCGTCGGCATGATAAATGCTCGTCATGCCTCTATTTATGTTAATCGTTTGTAAAATACAGCATAAATGACCCTCCTAAGGCGTTCTCCAAAACTTTTCTCCTCGAACAAAAGGAAATACACAGCCGCGAGTTTTGATGCAAAAGTTCAACTCGATCTACGTGGATGTGGAAAAGCGTATACGCATAGTCACGTAACAACAGACCCACACATACACCTATAACTATAGAGTCGCGTCGCATGGTTTCACTCGGGAACTGCTCTCTTTTTCTCCATTTCCAACTAATTGCTCGGTGGGCTCTCCTGGGAAGGTCTAATTAACAGGCCAACTTGGTAAAGCGTCTCGCAGACTCCTGTATGCAGCTTATGCCTCGCGTCTCGTTATGATACGTACCATATAAGCGCAGGCAGACGCGCGAAAGTGACACCGAGTTCTCAAGCTCTCTCTCTCTCTCTCTCTCTCTCTCTCTCGGGCTATAGAGAGCAATTGTTCGCAAGAATGGCCCTCCTCCGAGTCACTGGGTCATTTGTTCGTTGCGAGAATTCCGTCTAGCTCACAATTTTATATACGCTCCGTAAGCGGAAAAATGTTGAAATTCCAAACCTAAAACAATAATAACAATATAAAAACAGTTGAATTGCAGTAGAGGGGAAAATCGATCAAGCAATCGAGGAGCATCAGTCCGGGCGTCTATGCCGGAGGTAAAAATTATGCGAGGTCAACAAGCGGCCCAGCGTCCCCGGCGAACATGACCCCAAGGCGAGCGGAATCACAAGCCTGTCGTCGAGTCGCGATAGAATGGCCCGGCATAGTCGGAGCGTCGCTGCTGCTGTTACTGGGGACGTTCGCCAGTGGAGAGGCGAGGAACAATCCGCCGCACTTCCTCACCGAGCGCGGGCAAACCGAGATCGTGCTCAGGCTGAAGGAGTACCCGGAGACGCCAGTTGGTAAGAGTCTCCTGTATAACGTTCATCTCGTAAACTCGAGTTACGAGAACACGCGTGGGATGTACACATGGGGGGGAATTGAAGTTGTGACTATCTACGGTGGACTTTACAGGCAGTTTGATCTACCGATTACGCGGCGTCGACGTCGATGGCGACGAGCTGACGTTCGGCGTACGAGATCAGCCGGGCAGCGATGTGATAAGCATCGAGAGATTCAGCGCTAACGAAGCCAACGTCGTTCTCAAGAAGCCGCTCGACCGAGAGGTATGTGTGTTTCTTTTTGACTTCCGTAAATCTCACTTGAATTCCCAAACTCTGTTCTCACGATGCTTCTTTTTCGGACGTATATTTAATGGTCTTTGAGAAAATAGTCTTTATGACGATGGTCGTTGACCTAATAAAAAAATGAAGTTGTGTAATTAATTTCGAAGGGTATTAGTTTTCCAAGGATTTGACCGAGGCGAGTTGATTAACAGAGAGAAACGTTACATGCCAATTAAAGAATAAACACTGCGTGTAATCATTCAAATAAGCGTTATAAGAAAACTATAAGCGGACAAGTAGAGTAATCCAGTGGTAATTCGATGCGAATCGTTAACCGCTTTGTTGCCGCCGTTACATACGCTAAGATTTAAATTTGTAATAAACAGTTACACTGTATATTTTTTTATGTTCACGGTATAACGTGGAATGCTACTCCATATAAACAAACAATAAAAAAGGGTAAAATTACCTGTCCGAATTATTGGGAAAGTTACGCGTTACAAGTGTTTATTTTTAGTCTATTGTCGACATTCGATTGGGAATTTTTCGATTACCCTAGGCGTCATTGAAACAATTACATTCGAATGAGGGTATTTCTTGGCTATAAGTAGACTGAGCAGCGGTTTCTATAAGAAACGGCCGTTTGCAAAAACAGACGCTATACCGTAAATAAACAATCGAAGCGGAAAAGTAGGCCGATTTATATCGCAAAAACGGGAAATCATCTCCGGACATGCCGAGTGATTCGGTTGCAGCGAGATATACTTCCACAACGACTTTTGCAATAACATTTTTCTTCTAATCGAGTTTCGATTGCATCACACGCAAAAACTCCGGGATCGTTGCAGACGAAAGACGAGTACGCGCTGGTGCTGACGCTGACCGACGGCAAACTCGGCGAGGGCAACTTCATCACCCAGAGCCTCCTGTTGCTCGTCGAGGACATAAACGACAACGTGCCAACGTTCAAGCCCCACCCGACGAGCTTGACGATACGCGAGGATGCGAAGCCGGGTGTATTAACGAGCGTCGAGGCTACGGATCTGGACGAAGGCGCCCACGGCCAGGTGGTCTACTACCTCCAAGAGCTCGATGGCGACAACGACGTGTTCGCCGTGCAGACCATCAACGGCAAGGGTGTCATCAGGCTCGTCGGCGAGCTCGACTACGAGCGCAAGTATCTCTACCAGCTGCGCGTGCTCGCGGTCGATCGGGCCATCAACGAAAAGGTATGGTTCTAACTGTTTACCTGAGATGTATCCTGTGCGTAATTCACGGCTAATTCGGTGGTTAACAGGTGAACACCGGCTCGACGGCGATTCTCGTCAAGGTGCAAGACGTCGAGGACCAGCCGCCCGAGTTCATCTCCATGACGCCGGTGTCGCGGATAAGCGAGAACGCCAAGATCGGCACGTCGGTACTGCAGGGTGAGTACATCCCACCAACGCACTTTATACATCTCGTGCGTGTATTTAATTATCCCCTTTGGCATTTACAGTCCGAGCGATCGACGGCGACAAGGGCATCAACAACCGGGTGAGCTACAGCATAACCCGGGGACCGATGCACCTGTTCGACATAGACGCCATGTCCGGCACTGTGTTCACCAGGGCAGCGCTGGACCGCGAGGCGCCGGACAACAGCGACGGCTCGCACGTCATCGAGATCACCGTGAAGGAGGTGACGCGCCAGCAGCCGGCGCCCAGCCTCTCCACCGAGGTCACCATTATCGTCCTCGACGTCAACGACAACGCCCCGACCTTTCGCAGTACTTCCTACTTCGCTGAGATCAACGAGAATGCGCCGCAGAATACGCCGGTCACGTTTCTCGGTGATGCTATCCCGGAAGTTTTTGATCACGATCTTGTGAGTGATTCTGTTTTTTAAACTTGTTACGTTGTAGATAGGATTGCTAATGTGGATATTTGTTGTGTTGACTAACAGGGGACGAACGGGACGTTCAGACTGACGATTGAAAACGACGGAGGGATATTCGAGATCAGCCCTGCCCAGGGCATAAACGAAGCGCCATTCTTGATAAGAGTGAAAAATTCGTCGAAATTGGATTTCGAGCAGATAACAGGTATAAGCCTAGAAGATCGGTAGTTTATCGCAGTAACGAAAATTATCCATTCTAAACTATATTCAATGAATTTCAGTGGTCAATTTCACTTTAATCGCCAAAGAGATAGTGCCAAACTCACCGAAGCAGAGTATAGTGCCGGTGACGGTGTACGTGAAGGACCAGAACGACAATTACCCCGAGTTCACGAAGGAAACGTACGAAGTGAGCGTGCCAGAAAACTGCGTAGTCGGCACGACGGTCGCTTGGGTCCAAGCACTCGACAGCGACAGTGGCAACTTCGGCAGCAAGGGTATCCGGTACACCAACCTAGGCGGCAGTCTCGCTCACGCGTAAGCAGTCCCTTTCAACTGCACCCAGCAGTTGCAGGATCAAATCGACTAATTTGCAATATCCCACAGGCTTATGCTGGACTACAACACCGGGGTGATCACAGTAAAGCAGCCTGGCTCGTCGTTCGACCGCGAGCTCATGGCTCGGCACTACCTCACCGTCGAGGCGCGTGACGAGCTGGGCCGTGGCAATCGCAACACCGGCCAGCTGGTCGTGAGTATCGAGGACGTCAACGACAACGCCCCGGCCTTCCTCCAGAACAAGTACGAGGCGGTGCTGCTGGAGAACGAGGAGCGCTTCGAGGCGCCGCTAATGGTCGAGGCCTTCGACATCGACCTCAACGCGACGCGCAACAGCGAGATCGTCTACTCGATCGTCTCGAGCGAGTTTGCGCGCAACTTCAGCATCGACGCCCGGCGCGGGCTCATCCTACCCCGCGCACCCATGGACTTCGAGTCCCTCAGTCCGGCCTTCGCCGATGGCCGACCGGAGCCGGCACTCAGGCCGATAAGGCTGACGGTGCGCGCCCGCGATCTGGGCTTGCCCAGTCTCAGCTCCGACGTGCCGCTCATAGTCTACTTCAAGGACGTCAACGACAACGCCCCCGAGTTCGAGCGCTCGGTCTACAAGAAAAACGTGCCGGAGGATCTGCCCGGTGGCACGAGTGTGCTCCAGGTATGTGAAACGCATATAGTGGCTATACGTAGACGCATCTTTAACCGCGTGGCATTGCAGGTGAAAGCGTGGGACAGAGACCTGTCGTCGCCCAACAACCAAGTGGTCTACCGCATCCAAAGCGGCGCCGGCGACAAGTTCGTGATCGAGCCGGAAACCGGGCTGATCAGAGTAGCGCCAGGCTCGAATCTCGATCCAGATCTGACCTCATCGAAAACCACGCGCTACAGTCTCAACGTCCTGGCGATCGACAGCGGACCGGAGTATCAGCGCTCGGCAGAGGTCCTCGTCGATATCACCATCATCGACGTTAACAACAAGCCGCCGGTGTTTGTCGAGCCCGGCACCGTCACCATCCGCGAAAATACCCAGGTATAGCAGACACATCGTATTATAATCGCTATACCGAAACGCGATGATGATAGGGTAGCATTGATAATCGACGCTTATCGCAGGCCGGAGCGTACGTTCATCGGATCCAGGCGAACGACCCGGACATAGCGCCGATCCTGCGCTATCGCATCGATCCGAACGCCTCGGAGGCGAGGAACGAGGAGGGTACGCTGATCCGCGGCCAGGAGTACGACTACCTAGGCGCCCTCGAGCTCAACCCCGTCGACGGACTGCTGCGCGTCGTCAAACTACTCGATCGCGAGCGCGTCGAGATCATAAGGCTGGGATTGGTCGCCGAGGACCTGGCTGCTGTCAAGGGCGTGCAAACGGCCAGTGGTAATTACAAGAGCTTTCCGACGATCAACTCCCCCACGCTCTCTGTTTACATTCATCTCGAAACTTTTCCAGCTGTTCTGAACATCGTGATCGAGGACGAGAACGACAACGATCCAAAGTTTCGCCGGGCCTTCTATCGGCGCTACGTCACGGAGAACAGCAAGAACGGCGTGCACATCGGCAACATCGTAGCCGACGACGCCGATAAAAATCGCACCATCACTTACACGCTCGAGAGCTCGCGGGATCTCGGGGAATTGGTGCGGCTCGATCCGGAGACCGGCGAGATAAGCGTCGCTAATAAGATCGACCGAGAGATTTATTCCTGGCTCAATCTCACCGTTAGAGCCACTGATTCCGGCGTTCCACCGAGGTAGATAACGTCTATGATACGCTTCGTTTTTATTGATGCTTTTTTTCTTGTTTATAAAAATAATTTGTCGATATTTTGGCTTTGCTCATTGTAGATCCAGCCTGGCGGAAGTGTTTATTCAGGTGATCGACGAGAACGATAACAATCCGTACTTCGTGTCGGACCTGTCGAACATAACAGTGCTGGAGAGCGCGAAAATTGGCACGGAAGTGGCTCTAATAGAAGCCAGAGACCCCGACGACGGGGATTACGGCAGAGTCACGTACATCCTCGACAAGCTGTCTTCCCAAGTAATAATCGATAAATCGACTCGAAACCTCGAAAAAAAGCTCATTTCTAACGAAGCTCCCGCTCTTTTCCAGGGTAAATTTGCCATTCACCCGGAGAGCGGCTCGCTAACCGTCGCCGGCACGCTCGACTGGGAAACCAAGAGCTCCTACGTACTCGTTATCGAGGCGTGGGACAACTATCAGTTCGGCTACAGAGCCGGTGAATCACGAAACGCGTTCAAGCAGATCGAGTGAGTTCTTCTATTTTTTTTTCTTCTTGCGGTCAGCGTCGCCGCTGCACGAGAAAACAACTCTCGTGCTCTCTCTTTCGCAAGAGCCTGATCTAGTACAGCTGAATGTAATGCGTTTCCTTTTCTTTTTTCAGAGTAACGGTGCTCGATGTGAACGACAACGTGCCGAAAATCGAAATACCCGAGGGCTGTGCCTCTGTGTCGGAGTTCCATGATGTTAAGGAGAGCATTGTTTTTATTAAGACTAAAGACGCGGATGATCCGCAGTCGGCGAACGGTAGAACGATGATTCGCATTATCAGAGGAAATGAATTAGGTTCGTAAGTTTTATGGAATGTATATTATTGTTTATAATATATTGTGCGTTAAAATAAAGAATACTGTAATTGGTCGAGTGAACAATTGATTCAACTACGAAATGAACTTTGTCCAAAGGCTATTTTACGCTGGAGCAAACTGATTACTGGACCGCTCGGCTGAAAGCGTCGGAATCTCTTCGCGGTAGATTTGGGAATTACTCCATGCAACTCGAGGTCCAGGACCTCGGTCAGCCACCGAACAAAGTTTACGCTACTTTAGACGTCTGCGTCACAGATTACAACGACAACCCTCCGGTCTTCATAAGCCCCCAGCACAATATCACCGTTAGAGTGCCCGAGGTTAGATCGTTAAATTATCATTTTATTTTGTTTCCTTTGTTTTAAAAACTTATGTATTTATGTATTGTTGTTGTGAATATCAGAATATGACTGTTGGATCGGAAATCATTCAAGTGCAAGCCGAGGACGCAGACATCGGGCTAAACGGCGATGTGCACTACCGATTAAAACAAGATATAGCTGGACATTACAGAGCGTTTACAATTAACAATAAAACGGGAATGATTTATTTGAGAGTGCCACTTGACCGAGAAATCCAAAAACTGTACGAGGTAATTATTGCCAGGATTTCATAGATAAATTGCATTCAACGAAATGTCCGAAATCCAAGAAAGAATATACTGTTTCCACGATACAGTTACACGCGCTGATTACACGTTTTTGCACAGATACGAGTGGAGGCGTTCGATCTCGGCACACCGACAGCCCTGAGCTCCGATCTCGACCTAATAATTTACGTGAAAAACATCAACGACTACGAGCCGCAGTTCCTCGTCGACGTCCACCACGTGAATTTTACGGAAGAGCAGCCGGCCGGTCTCGAGAAGGCAGTTCTTCCGGACACGGTGGACAGAGACGAGGTCGACGAACTCGACGATCCACCGACTAAAGTTTGTTATTTCATCGTCGGCGGAAATGACGAGAAGTCGTTCGACCTTGACATCTCCACGCATGAACTGACGGTGAGCATTATGTCAACGAGCGCTTATTAATTGCTAATTTCAGAGGCGGTCAATCGTCGATTCCGAAAGATATGCAGAATTTCATGTATTGGTTTTCATGTATCCATTCGATTTCTTTAAAGACTGCGGATTCTCTGGACAGAGAGATTAAAGGAGAGTATGAGATAATTATAAAGGCAACCGAGGACTGCAACGTCGTCCCGGAAAATCAGACTTTCGATGAAAAGGACGATACCTTGATAAAAGTCGTCGTCACCGTCGTTGACATTAACGACAATGCACCGCAATTCGTTAATAAAATATTCACCGGAGGCGTTACGACAGACGCGGATTTCGGAACAGAATTTATGCAAATTAAGGTGCGCAATTCGATTAAAATGAAATTTTGTGTATTAATCAAGAGTCGTAATTTCAAATCTATATTCAATTGCAGGCCATAGACTTGGACAGCGGCATTAACGCGGCTGTTAAATATTACCTAATTGGCAAAATTCAGATGACTCTGACGGAGGGCTTTGATAATATCGATCTGTTGCCATTTTTGGTCGATGAAAAATCGGGCGCTGTGACGTTGAACTTTGATCCGCAACCTGGCATGAAAGGATACTTTGATTTCACGGTATACAATAGCCAACTGTCGATGCATTACATCAATTATAAAATGTATTCTAATATGCTTATTAAACTATTTGTACAGGTGCTGGCTAATGACACCGATGGTCGACAAGACACAGCACGGGTATTTATTTATCTACTGAGGGAAGACCAACGGGTGAGATTCGTTTTGCGACAACATCCCCCGGAAATTCGCAGCCGCATCGAATTCTTCCGAGAGTAAGTTTTCTACATTAACAAGTATATAAAAATACAAAACAAAAGCAAATGGTAACATAAGCGAACGATTCATCAAACAGGGCACTGGGCAACGTAACCGGCGCTATAGTGAACGTGGACGAGTACAAGGTGCACGAGAACCAAGACGGCTCGGTCGACCGAACGCGCACGGACCTCTACATGCACCTGGTCAATCGCAAGGATAACTCGATTCTCGAGGTGTCGGAAGTGCTGCAGCTGGTCGATCACAACATCGAGAAGCTCGACGCATTGTTCAAGGACTTCAACGTCCTGGACACGCAACCCGCTCAGCCGCAGTCGCTCGCTCGTCTCGAGCAGGCTGGCACGACGCTTTGGCTCTCTGTGCTCACCATCTTTCTCGCTGGCCTACTCGCCGTTCTCACCTTCCTCTTCGTCTGGCAGCGCGCCTCCTACGAACGCCAGCTCAAGGCTGCCAATGCTAATCCTTTTGGTAACTCGAATAGTTTTTGTTTTTGTTTTTCGTTTCGAAAAATCGATCTTTTCTTTTTCTTTCAATGACTTATTTTTAACGCGCTTTCGAAACGGAATTAGCATTGTAGCTCGGTGAGATGGTTATTTTTGTAAAAGCGATATCGGTTGTTTCAGATTCCGAATTTCTACGAGGTCCTGGACGAGTTCCAAATACGAATAAGCATAGTGTCGAGGGCTCGAATCCCATTTGGATGCACGCTTATGAAAACGAATGGTTCAAGAGCGATGAATCCATTAGGTGAGTTGATTCATTGATAAAAGCTTGAGAAATGCTGGTTTAATACACTAATTGAAAAATTATTTCTTTTTATCGCTGTTTTATTTGATAGTCATAACTCGGAAAGAGATTCTCTGGATGAAAATGCCGTTATTAACGAGGACGAGATGAACGAGGTGAATCGAAATGTATTCAAGAGCGAGGACAAGCCGTACTACGCGCAGCAAAGAGTAACATCGATATTTAGGTAATGATAAATATACGCTCTCGCAGCCGAGAAATATACGCTATTTCGATAATTTTCAAATGTTATCCCGTTAAATATTCAACAGCGTGGAGACAACGACACTCGATACGGGCACCGACGATCCAAATAACGGCGAGAACGGAAATCGCAAATCACCGGTACATCGAGGCCACAATCAGGTGTTGAACAACCCGCTCGTTCAAAGTGTCGAGACGACGGAACTCTGACAGTACCGGCGAAGGCGGAAACGCCGAAAAACCCGCACGGACAAGCTGAAAAGGATACGAGCGAACTTTTGTACATACTTTTAGTCCTCGAAGAAATCAAAGTCGACCTGACGGATGAATTTTTTTCCTTTTTTTTTATATATATAATATGTATAACCGAGGAAGACGCGTATAATTTATTGCTTAGGGTGTCTGATCTCGTATAAATGTGTTGGCGAGCGTGACGTGGAGTATAAAATAATTATCGGCCTACCGATAAGTGCGTGGGAGCGTGAGCTTTGTCATTAACGATCAGCGCGTGTTTCTCCGACCAACGAAAAAATTGTAATTTTTAACGATGACGAAAGATCGCGTGTATTTATAAGCCTGTAAATATTAATTGTGTCAAGCCAGCGTATTTTTTTATACACACTACCAATACATATTTTGATAATCAAGTAAAAATCGTAAGAGTATTATTGTTCCATTTGACTTTATTCTATTCTCACACGTACATACCACCATGTAAATCTATATAATTAACCAAACGTACTTTTACAGCAAAAAAAAAAAGAAAAGAAAACCCAGAACACGTAAAACCTCATCGATTAACCGTAGAAGGCTCACATGCGAAAACCATAATAACGAAAGACCAAGCAGCAGCCCCAAAAGAGGAGGACGAAGTAGAGAGCCCCGCGAGACACACAGTCGTAAAAAGTGATTAGATCGATAGAACCGAAGAAGAGGAGGGGGGAAGGAGAGCCCGCTGGTCGAATAAAAAGACGGAGGGTCAAGAAAGAAAGATCGCCGCGAGGCGATTGTCGGGCGACCGATGGTTTTCGAGGCCCCCCCCGATAACGAAGGGGGGCCTCTACGCAAGTGCGAGGGACGCACGCGCCTTAAGAGGCTCAGCAGGAGTGGGGTGTGTGGAGAAGGTAGTCGAACGTAGAGGGGTGGGGGGCACTTTCGCCCTTATCGCCTTTCCGTCGAGGGGGGCTGCTCGCGTGCAGAGCCGTATGCTAATCCCCCTCCTCCCCCCCGAAAGGCTGTGTACTCGGGCGGTCAAGCCTTCCTTCGACCTCGCCGCTCTCGGACTTTCTTCGCTACGCTCGAAAACGCTCGAAAACGCCCCCGTCTCGAGAGAGAGGCTCGCTTTACCCGAGACTCGCGCCTTCCTACTTCTCTCTCTGTTTCTCTCGCTACTGGGGTTTTTATTTTTCCCTATTCGAAATTTGTCCATATTACACTGATATTTTTTCTTTTCTTATTATTTCGATCTTCACTTCGAATTTAATCCATAGAGAAGCAAACAGTACACAGCCGCACGAAGCGATGATAAATTGCATTGCGCGTAATATGAAAACCAGGGGGGGGATACTGCGAGAGAGTCGAAAAAGTTCCTTCCACGATCGCGCGGCTTATCTAAAAATTGCATCAGCCCAACAATACATATATATCTCGTATCGCGAAATGAAATCTCGGACTTACAAGACTAATAAAGCCCCGTAGAGCGTATTATCGAGTTGATGAAATATATAATCCAAGGCGCAGGGGGTGGAGAGGAGAAAACAAAGAAAAGAAATCACGCGATTCCGCTACAAAGTTTTGTCCCAGCGGCGTAAGGGAGGGCGATCGGTCTTTACCTCAAATTCATTCTTTCTCCCTCTCCACCCGCTATAATATCTCTTCAGAAATTATTCTCGGAATCTTGAGCTGTGGCGAGCCAAGGCCGACGCGTACTACCCCTTTTCGCTTGTGCCGCTCGTGCAAGGTCCTCAAACATGAATGATGACTCGGCGAAAAGTCCGCTGACTTTGAAATAAACGGCCCCTGCCACGGGTGATTATGAAGTTCGTTATAAATTTCAGCGGAGTGTCTTCGGTCGGCGGCTTTGTCGAAAGTCGATAGCTTCGCTGATTAATTAAGGCTTTTTTCCCAATTTTTACTTCACTCGAGAGAAACATTTTATTAATTATTAAATAAAGCTTCCTGTCGCGAAAATAATACTGAAAAAGAAAAAAAAACAATATTTTTTGGAGGTTCTTTAAAAAAAATTATGCATTCGGATATATTTGAATTTCCAATGGGCCGATATGCTAATTTCAAAGACGCGCAGCAAGAGCAACAAGTTAATTCGACGAGAAGTTTTATAATGATATTCGGATATATTTGAATGGCATAGTGCGGTATACTCGAGCACCGAGTCGTAATAAAATCGCGATTAAAATCAGCTGGTTAAAGGATTTCGCGACTAACGCAACGCAACATTAAAAAAATCTCAAGCTCTATAGATCCAATAATTATCGTTTGCCATAAAAAGAGAGAAAAAAGAGGGAAGAGGTGGAGTATCCAAAGCAGGAGCCTCCGCACACAGAGTGAGAGAGACTGCGGTGTCGACTGGCCTAGATTCGCTCCATACCGATTTCCATGCCCACCGAGCAGTAGCCCCACACGCACACGCAGCTGTACACCCGTACGCGTGCTCGGCTTTGTCCGGCGGCCCTTTTTTCACCTGCGATACCAGTTAACCACGTGACCACACACCACCACCAGTAGTAGTAGCCAAGACGAAGGGGTGGTTAGCCACACACAGCCCTTGTGTGTATGTGCGCGCGCGTTGGCAGAGGGGGGGGGGGGTCTAGAGAGTGGCGAAAACGGTGAACGGCCAGCGGCTCGCGTGCGACGCCTGAGGGGGTAGTAGGGTGGACGGGGAAGGAGGGGGGGGTGGAAAAATGTCGGACATCGACCACCGGCTCTCTGTCGAGGGGGGGCTAGAACGACGACTAGCCGGTTCTACTGCTGCAGGTGGCCAGTGAGCCTAGGGCTGCTTAGCCGCGCTCTTTCCCTATCGCGAGCCAGCGCGTTTCTCTCTAATA
This sequence comes from Anagyrus pseudococci, assembly GCA_030522585.1. NCBI lineage: Eukaryota > Metazoa > Arthropoda > Insecta > Hymenoptera > Encyrtidae > Anagyrus > Anagyrus pseudococci. Next base: position 23,572 of record JAPYYQ010000616.1, on the reverse strand, counting down.
CCGAGAGAGAGAGAGACTGTACGTACGCGTTATGTGCCTCCCGGTGTGTTAGCGCCGCGACTGTTCGATCGGATGACCAGAGCTCCGGATTTTTCTTTGTTCCTGCGAGAAGATTCGGTATAGTGTGCGCGAGAGAGAGAGAGAGTGGGAAATGAGACGCAAGGAAGGATTGGTCAAGCTGCCCGACGACGTCGATGGATTGAGCTTGTTCTCCCGCGGCTCGGCATGGCTCGTTGGAAAAATCGGCGGATGACGGATAGTGTCGCTATAGCGTACATCGGCGGCGAGAGTCTGCGACGGGCTGGGCTGATGTGAATGGCTGCGTCTGATATGACAAGCCTCATACTCCTGACCAAGATACTTTGTAGAGAGTTGAATTTTCTAGTGCGAGACTCGACCGACGTAAGCGACGATTATGTGCCCGGGCGGTTTAGCCGATTGAATCATGGGTTGAGATGAGCCAGGCTTACGAGAGCTTAATCGGTGTTAATCGCGAGTGGAGAGACGAGATGGAAAAGTAAAGTCGGACCGGCTTTTGTCGGAGGAGGAGAGGCGCGAGCTTTCGGCTGCAGGTATCCTCGTTGCTCCAGTCTCTATTGAGTTATATTCGCTTTTAAATGCCACGATTCTTCGCGGCTGTTATTCTAATGATTACATAGAGTACCCCCCCCCCCTGGCTAAGGACTGCCTCTCGAGTGTTTTAAAGATATACCTCGAAAGAGAGAGAGAGATGGGATCTTTTAGCCTCGATCATGCACAAAGCACTGCATCTAGCGGATAAGCGTTTTTCTCGCATCGGCAAGATAAGCTCAAATGTTCGAGGCAACGATCTGCTTTGAATGACCATTCAGGTGGGTATCTCTCATTTTTCTTTCTCTTGTATACGTTATCTTTTATTGCGTACAGCGAGGGAATATCGTGCAAATCAATTTTCACCACTGGCTCACACAATGTGCATATTTACGTCTGTGTAGTTTTAAATATAGAAGCGCCCAATAATAACAGCCTGACAGCTAAGCTACACCACTCGGCATAAGCTATCATCATTATCCCTACACCGCTTCCACCACAAACCATAAATTTCCTCCCGTCCTTCAAATTTCTAAGGCCTCCATTAAAAAAAAAAAGAATAAACTTACGATCGACTCTCGAAATTAGTAGCACATTAGTATCGCAAGCTCGGGTATCGAGAGATGATCAAACATATCTCGCGTCCCCATTGGCCCCGTAAGTACACGCTCGTGACTGCTGGCTCTCGTGTTCACGCGAGAGAGAAATAGAGAAAAAGCCCAGATATTTGATCAGCCTACATTTTAGCGTCGCACACGCGCGCAATAAAGCCTTGGTCGTCCCGATAATAAAGCCAGACGGCAATAATCGTGTTTCCGCGCTAAGGCCCGAGTACGGCCTCGTTTTTACACAACACCGCCGGCGACTTGAAATTTCTCTTTCTAACGATAAGCAACACAACTGGTTTACGAGGAGGCGAGATCGCGTGGCCTGTTAAGATTTGTCGCCGGGATAAGATGACTTGGGGGACTGGTCGGGTCTTAAAACACTGTAATGACTGGCAAAGGACAAATTTCATCGAGCTTGTATAGGAAAACGGCCCGGATGATCGTTATCTTTTTGGCTTTTATTACAATGGCGCGTCGTTCGTGCCTGTCCTTTGTTGATCGATTATTTTAAAGTAGTGAATTTTCTACGTTATCAAATATTTTCTTTGTAATAAATTCATGTACAAACGAAATTAATAGGTAACGAAAACTTTTTTTTTCGTTTCGGCAAGTAGATGCAGTCGGAGACCAGTCAGACAATGTCAAGTTTAAGAATTTTTTATATCCAAACCGGCATTGTTTTCCTTGAACTACAAAATTTCGCCTCGAAAACACTCGTAAAATGTAAACTGCCCAACTAATTTAAAATCGCAAATAACCGCGTCTTCAAAAATACAGCACAATAGACTACTCGTTAAAAACAAGTACACAGGGAAAAAATAGCAATTACAAAAGCGACTTTGCTCACTCGGCACAAAGCATATGTCCAATAACACTCTGATATTAAAGCCAGCCCCCTCCGGCAGAAGATTGCGCTGTTTGCCTAACGAAAATGCAGTTTACGGAATCACGGCTAACCGATTACAGGCTGGAATAGACGGTATGAAAGATTAATCGCGAACTGTCTCGATGGCTTTATAGACGGCAGGGGGAAAAAGAGAGCGGAGCGCCTATAAGGCACACACGAGGAGTAAGGAAGCGGCGAAAACAAAGGAAACGGAGAGAGAAAACGCCCGGAGCATCGATTGGAGAGAGAGAGAGAGAGAGAGAGCGGGGGTTGTTGGCCGATAGAGGCTCTCGTTTTAATTTTTCATTCGTTACGGACACGGTCTTTCCCCCTCACCTTTAGGCGCACGCTTATACGCGTTACACAATAGCCTCCGTCTCTTATTCGCGCGTTTTACGCTCTCTCTCTCCTTATCGATTTGCTCGAGCAGGCCATCGGGACGATTGGCTCTCTCCTGCGAGCGCTTTGCAAAGCTGTACACGAGACCTCTCTAGCCTGCGGTTCCTTGTAATTTTTAATCTTTTTTAACATATCGCGTGAAATGTTTAGATCGGAAAATTGCGGGAATTTATAGCCACGATTTTTCACAACTCGTGTGCTTTCGATTATTAAAGCAATAACCGAGCGAGGGATTTTTGGAAGAAAAAAAAACGCCGATAGCGCGCGATAACCGTTACAGCGCAAAATTGCAATCCTGCACAGGGAAAATCGGCGATAGCGTAAATTTTGGATTTAGCGGAAAACGATAGAGAGCGAGAAAAGCCGAAGCTTCGAAGCGAGACTCTGACTGTCTGTCCGTGTGACCCCTTTTACGGGGGGCGAGTGGCAAGGGGGGCACTTGAGAAACGATCACGCATGAATTTCTGCTCTCCCGCGCTTATTCCCTCTCTCTCCCGCGCCACCGCTCCGGTCACGAAAGCCTTTAGATTTTCATCGGCCGGAGACTTAATTCTTTTTTAAGTTCCGCGTGGAGATATGGGCCTCTCTGGGGAGTTATCGACTCCCGGCCTATCGCTCGAAATCACCTCCTCGCGCTCTCGACAGATATTTGCTTTTAATAGTCTTACCTGCGTCGGCTTAATGGACTTTGATTTATTGATACAAGATTGTTCGGATAGAATTTTTATTTTTATTTTTACAAAGTATTTGAAAATTAGTAGAATTATGAATTATTGTAATTAAATGGTAAACTGGCTAATTTGTTGCTATGTAAATACTTGTTTGAAAGTTGAGTGGCAATTGTTGCAAAGTTGTACGATAGTGCATAGATAAACCGCGTGAAAGTTTAAAGGCTCTTTTGTTAAACATTGTCAAGAGAAAGTAAGCGATGATAATCGATTGCAATGTATAACTAATAGAAGCTTCACGTTAACTAGACGCATATAGTTACAGAAAGCTCGTGTGTGCCCTTAATGCGCTCGCTTTACATTTCAATCGTATGCCTTTTAATATAATTAACTTTTCTTAATCATAATTCGATATAAGTAATTTTAATAATGTTTCCCCATAATTACCGCAATAATAACTGTTTGTCCCAATTGAAATAAAAAAAAACCAAGCAAAGATCAACATCTTGAAAAGTCAAGAGTCTAACGGTACGTGCAGCCCTACGAACATATCAAAGTCTCACAATAGCATAACAATAGACCGAACGACACGTAATTATTCCATCGATAGCCCATTCCGGCTAGCTCTCATCAGCTCTACATCTCACAACCAAACAAAGAAAAGAAGGAAAAAAAGACCATAACTCGGCCTAGAATCAGCCAGCCAACCCCAATGAAAATCACGGAGGGGTAGATAAAATGAAAAGGTTACGCAGACGTTCCGCTCTTATTCTAAAAAAGACCAGCTACTCGACAATTTTCCTAAGCCGAGAACGCGTATGTGTACGCCTGTATGACCTAGAAAACTCGATTCCCCGTGCGTGGCAGTGATGTTTAACTCCTCGTAAATAATGCACGATCGGGAGAAGGGAAGAAAAAAAATAACCGTCCGCCCGCGAGTGCGTAACTATTCCGAGCACCGGAGGCTAGCGGGGGGAGGGACAGTAATACGCGCTGTGTGTATGGAGAGAGAGAAAAAGGGGTCGTCGAAAAAGGGCTGTGTTTAACTTACCTCTCTCCGGCTTATCGATCGTAACGCGCGTGGATACACACTCTCCCGCACACGCGCGCACGCACGTCTACACACGCTGGGAATTTCAGGCTAAGAAAAGTCTATAGGGGCAGACTTAGTTCCGCTTGGTGTGTGCGCGATCTATCCTCCTCTTCTCAATCTCTTTCACTCCGCGGCACACTTATGCCAATGCTTACACCCCCCTTGAGTTCCGCTTTTATTAGTATGGGTTTCGAAGAAAAATCGTTTAGGTTCAAAGTTCCATTACCCGAGGGGAGTGCTACCGAGCATGTATCGTACGCATTTTGTACGATTTTTCTCTGTAACATGTAACGAGAGCCGGTTTAACGAGTAGGCCTCTAAGGGCTGAAGTCATGCTGTTCGAGGCTCTTTCGTTTGAAGTGTGCAGTTACACTTGGCTCTCGTCGTTATCCAAGCGCGAGCGCGTCGAATAAACGTATGCACGTCTCGAGCAAGAGAGAGAGAGGAAGCGTTCGTTTCCTTGAAGTTTATTTGCCGACGTCACACAGCGAACGAAAATAAAAAATCGAACTTTGGCCTTTGCGTCGCCGCGGCCCTCGGCTATCAAGCGCGTCGCTTTTTTAAACGAATTGCGGCGATAGCGGCACGAGTCGAAGCAAGGCAAAAAGAAATGTCGTTACGAAAATAAAATCGGTATCGGCAAAGCGTTATTTACCGTTTTCTTTTCTTGTTTCCCAGCAGATGATCTCCGGATTAAAAAGTCGATCTATTATCGGCTGGGGACTTTAATACGCGTCCCAAGTGCTTTGGTGTGTCATAGACTATTAGCATTAGACACACAGACACGTAAAGTCAAGAGGGCGTGCGAGAGTAAGGGCGTTCGAGAGATGGCTTGATAAAGTTAAGAGAAGAGGGCGCAGGGTAGAGAGCATCGATTTTACGATCGCGAAACCGGGTCGCGCGATTCATTATGCAGGCGGGACGACGCTCGTTTCTTCTCCCGAACTTCTCCCGAGTCCAGTGTGTGTGCGCGCGCGCCAAGCCAAGAGAGAGGCTACGTGCCCCCGCGTCAACGCTCGCTCACTTCCAGGTTTGTTGGTCCGGCAGCTTGACTTAATCACCCTAGCCCCCCTAAAACCCCACCCCCTCCATCTACTTCAGGTTTTAGCTTTGACGCAGAGAGAGAGTTGACTTACGCTTTGACCGACTACTGCCACCCCCCTACTTTCAATGACTTTGATCGAGCAGCCGGGAGTTCCGGATTATTCGGATATCTTCCTGCGAATTAATGACACGCGAAATATTTCCCCGACTCGGTCGCAAACGGTCGTACCTCTCGGATGTAACGATTTTAAGACTTTCCGAGAATCGAGGCACTCCGGCGAAACTCAAATTTCAGAATGCAAATGGCAGAAGAATGGCTGAGGACGTGGATCTGCCTGAGCTTTATCTTCGCGTGGGCCCGAGCCTCGCGGCCGCGCTTCGACGTCTCGACCGACATGGGCATGGTGCTCGTTCCGTCGAACGCGGAAATCAACACCGCGATCTTCCGGCTACGGGCTACCGATCAAGATGCCGATTTCCCGCTGGTCTTCGAGATCATCGGTAAGCCAACGAACTTGGTCACGCGATAATCGCCGTGAATGCATAAAGAGCGCGACTATGCGATTTTCCAGCCACGACATCGCCGGTCGTCCGCGTGGAGAACCTGCCGTGCACCCTCTACAACAAGGTCTGCCAAGCGAACGTCTTTCTCACGCGCCGGCTCGTCGCCGGCCGGCTGCACGACTTTGTCGTCAGAGTAAAGGACTCGAAGGGAGACTCGAATTCGATGCAGGCGACGATTTTGGTGACCAACGCCACGACCCCCCGCGACAAGATCTTCCCCCACTTGCCCTCCTTGATTATGGTCCCGGAGGTAGGCTACTTACATTGCTGGTTCGATATATGCCTCAACGGAAGCTCACGATAACTCGATCTTTACTTTTTTTTCAAGGACGCAAAACCGGAAAAGGAGCTGGATTATCTGCTCGTTAATTCGAATCCTTGGACCGGCAAGCCTGTATATATAGAATTATGGGTAAGAAAATTTAATAAATTTTTAAAATATCATCCGAATATATTTAATGTTCTTACCTCCCGCCGAATGTTGCAGCAACCAAAGGAATTGTTCAAAATAAGACAGAGACAAGTTGGCACGCAGACAAAGGGCGTTATCACGCTCATAGGCGAGCTGGATTTCGAGACGCAGTCTATGTACACCCTGACTATGTACGCCACGGTGGGTATATATTCCCCCCTCCCTAACGCGCGAGGCCGGATGTCTCTCTTTATCACTCATTCACGATCGAGCTTGACAAGCGCGTTTTGTATATACACATACGCGACGACGATAACAAAGTGGCTCTTACCGATTATGGGCGTAAAGCAACGTTATACCTAGCCTAATGTTTATACGCACATATGGGTAACAAAGAACACCGTTTGTTTTCTCACGGCCAACAGGATCCCTACACCGAGATTGGCAAGGATACCCGCAACATCGCCGGCGCCCACGTGGTCGTTATCGTCCAGGACGTTCAGGACGTGGCCCCGGTGTTCACCCTTGCACCGCCGCTTACCAAGATCAACAACACCGTCAAGCCTGTAAGTACACGTTCGACTATAAAGCTTTTTGAAAGATCGGAAAATTAATAAATAATCGAGACTCGTTTGTTTGTTTGAACGATTACAGGGTGACGTGATACTGAGGGTCCACGCAGAGGATGGTGACAAGGGCGTCCCACGGGAGGTTACCTACGGCCTCGTCTCCGAGGGCAATCCCTTCACCTCGTTCTTCAACGTATCCGAAAGCACAGGTAATTCCAAAAAAACAAATAACAATTCGAAACGACAAATAGCGAGCAACAGGCTCGATAGAAAAAAATAATACCAAAGCTGCAGAAACCTCTCACAGCCGTACCACACACTCAAATCGCGAGCCATTCACCCTTATACTTACCTAGGCTCCTCATTAATCACATTATTTAATTTGCATACGTAAATCTGAACGATGCGGGTAGAGAGGAGGCAGGGCATATCACGCAAATCATTAATAGTGCAAGCACCCCAAGCGCGCCACTGGCACCGAGTGTGTGCGGGGAATACACCGGCGACGCGCGATATCGACCCGAGCCCTCCACCTCCTCCTCCTCGCGGTTTAGTCAGGGCGTGCACCTTACGGAGAATCTGGTCTATGGTGTGCGCGCTAAGGGGGGCACGTGCGAATGGTAGAAACCCTATACGCCTGGTGTAAGCGATAAACATCGGGCGCTTTATCTTGACTTTTTGATTTGCCCACGTGTTTAGTCACTCTCGACATATTTTCTTTGGTCATTTTTTTTATTTTTATCTTTTTAATGATCTCTGTTGGTATTGATTGATTTTTATACTAGAAAATTCATTTTTCATTTCTCATACAATCGACAATCGAAATTTCCTCGGACCTTCAGTCGGCCTCCAACAATCGTTCTGACCTGCGTTTAAAAAACAGCCGAAACACGTGGAGCACGCATAGCTGAAATTACACGTTCGCGAATGCTCGTCTGCGAGAAATGAAAACGTAACACACTCAGTTCTTATTCTTTCGCCGAGAAACTCGTGCAATCTCGAAGTCGAGGTGAAAGAAAAGAAAAAGCATAGCGAGTTATACCGCATTCGTATATCCCTTGTTCTCCGCAGTTTGAGCGCTTCGCCTACCATGTTTTATTCATTAGAAATGTAAACGGCGATATTGCGCGTAAGAAAACGGCCCCCAAGTTCCACGCTCCATACACCGAACTGAGGAAATGGAGGTATCGTAGTAATGACGCTACAAAGCCCTCTATAATACTAAAAGATATCTATACGGTGAAGAGTGATGTTTCAGACACTCGCGTGACGTTAAAATATAAATTAACCGATAAGATCGGATGTACACATATACCGATATCTGTTGTTCGCAGGGGAAATCGTCTTGGCACGACCACTGGAGGAGCTGACGCAGATAACCCACGTGGGCGCGCCGATCGTCCTGAAAATCGTGGCGGAGGAAATTCGAAGCTCGAGGGACGAGCCGCCTGCCCAAGCGACCGTCGTCGAGCTTGGCCTTCTTCTCGGCGAGCCCGGCAACAGTCCGCCGTATTTCGAAAGTGATAAGTCGGTACCTAATTTTACCCAAAATTTCAATTTATCCGATATATTCAGTTTTTTGTTAATAAAATATTCAAGAGAAAATTATTAGGCACATCAATAAATCTGTTATTTTCTTGCCGATCGTTTCAGTTACGTTGCTTGGATCAACGAGAATTCCGAGCCGGGTACAGTGGTCATGTTCTCCGAGGCTTACTCAACGATCATCAGAGACGAGGACATCGGTAAAGCCGGCGTTTTCGCTTTGACCCTCGAAAATAACAACGGCACCTTCGAAATCAGTCCTGCGGTTGCTGAGAAAGTCGTCAACTTCATTATTACCGTGCGCGACAATGCCTTCATAGATTACGAAAAGTTCAAGAGCCTACGATTCAAGGTAAGCTCAGCCTCGTATTTCGAAAGCCAAAGGATTTTATAAACCACGCGGTAATTGCAGATCCGCGCCCAAGAAGTCGGACCAGCGACCAATTTATCAGCATCCGCATCAGTGACGATATTCCTGCGGGACGTCAACGACAACCCGCCGGTTTTCGATTCTTCGATGTACGAGGTGACCTTGTCTGAAAATCCGAGCGCCGGCACAAAAGTCGTACAGGTACGTAACATATACCACCACTCAAAGAGAAACCTATTGTCTAACGCACAATCATCGGTTCAGGTTCACGCAACGGACGTAGACTCGGGGCTGTTTGGTAAGCTCCTTTACACGCGGGTGATCGGCGACGGTAGCGAGGCGTTCGATCTCAACCCCGACAGCGGGCTGATCACGGTGACTATGGGCTCGGTGCTCGATCGGGAGCAAACTTCGCGATTAGAGTTGACCATTGAGGCTAAGGACGAAGATGGCCGTGGATTACGTGGTACGACTACCCTGGTGGTCAATCTGTTGGACGTAAACGACAACTCGCCGATCTTCGAACGAGCAACCTACGAGTTTCTGCTCAACAGCGAGCTTACGAATTTCACCATGCCAGCATTCATTAAGGTTTGTTATATATATTATGAGCGTAGTAATGTTAATGGTAATGATGATAACAAATATTTCAGGCTTTCGACGCCGACGCAGAGCCGCCGAATAACGTCGTGCGCTACGAGATCATCCACGGCAACTACGACGACAAGTTTCAACTGGACGAGGAGACGGGCGAGCTGATCCTGCACGAGCCCATCGGCAAAAGAAGAAGGACGCGCTGGTCGAGGCAGGCCAACGCGGCCCTGAGGAGGCAGTTTCGCCAAGCAAACATCGAGAGCTTGGACGAGCCCACGAGCACTACCGAGTCCAGCAACGCGACCAGCGAGAGTTCCTTTCGCGATTTTCATCTGATAAGTAATCTGACGGAAGTCGACATCGACTCGCAGAATCAGAGCAGGAGGAGACGGGCTGAAGATACGCCTCTCTTCATCCTCACCGCTCGGGCTTACGATTTGGGTAAGTTTATCGGTGAATTTTGGTGAGGATCAGTTAAGGAGTGTTAAGTTGTTTGCCAGGCGTTCCACATCTCTCCAACACCGCTCAGATCCGGATAATGCGACCTATGTCGGAACTCGCTCGGACCGTCACCTTCGTTATGCCCGGAGAGAATCCGGATCCTACGAAAACGGCGGAGACTCTGGCGACCATTACGGGCAGTCGGGTTGTCATTCAAGAAATCAAGCCGTACGTCTCGCAGGTCGAGCCTGGTACTACAGCTGACGTTGGTAAAAGGTCTCTATAACCAGACTCACATAAAAAGTTTCCTTATTGATTTATGAAGAAGAGTCGATTGATCTTGTAATCGATTGGTTATCAGGAGTGTGGTGATCGCGCGTGTGGAGAACGGCTTGCCGGGTACGGTGGTCGACATCGACAAGATTCGTGAAATACTGGCGGCCAACGGATTTGGTATAATCAGCGGTATGGACAATGTTGGGAGCGACCACGTGCCGAGGCCGAGCATCGACACCACTCCGGATTACGGCGAGAGAAGCAGCTCGAAAAATGCAACGATCGTCGCTCTTACCAACGAGGAAGTCGTGAGTTTGTCCTCCTTTGTTCTTCACAGGCACAACTGATCCTTAATCTAATTTTAAAAAAATATCCAGACTGTTTATCAGGCGGAAAACAAACTGCTCACCTGGCTACTGATCCTGCTGGCTCTCTTGCTCTTGATCGCCCTCATAACGCTGATCGCCTGCTGCATCTGTCCGTTCTGTCCGTTTTACATGGAACCACGAAAGAGACGGATTCACTCGTCGGAAACGCTGGTGATGCACTCGGGTGGCCGGCCCAAGCGGCATTTGCATCGGAAACCGATCAAAATAATCGACGGTAATATCCAATCTCAATCCACCAATCACTACTGACCATCCATAAAAAAAAAAGAAGATTGCTATTATAAACAGGCCACAACGGTGAGCGAAAGGAGGCTTGGAGCGCCGAGCAGGGTCGTCAGCACTGGCAGTTTAACCGGCGCAACACCATGAACCCCGGGATAGCCTCGCTCCCTGGCGACGTAGCCCCGGGTCAATCGACCTACACCGAACACGAGCGCCAGCAGCAGGCTCATCCGTCGTCGTTGCGCGGCTTCGAGACCAGTGGCTTTGGCGACTCCAAGCCATCGGTACAAGCACCAGGCCAACAGCAGGCTAACCGAGGCGACGAGCGTATCTACATGGAGGACGTGGAGGCCGGCCATCAGCAGAACCGCAGCTACGAGCAGGCCGAGCTGGACTCGCTGCGGAGGCACGAGCTCGAGCGCGGCAGCGACACCGGCCCGGCTACCACCCGGCAGGATCGCACCCGGGAGCAGCACTTTTATCGCGACGGTAACGCCGAGGTGCTCAGGCTCATAACTCGCGGGGAGATCGAGGATCACAAGGAGTTTAGGAATCGAGCGGTAGGTCGAGATATGCTTTGCTTCGTTGTACTTTGTCCTCTCACTATTTCTCTGCGCACACTGTTTGCCGCTTTTTTTCGTCTTGGATTTTGACGTACACGGTTTGGGAGTCACTGGTTTGCTAATCTTAGAGGGATCTCTACCATCCTAACGGTAAGGATATTCTACTGCAGCGTTTCATCGAGGACCAGAAGCTCAGGCGCAATCAGGATCCGCGGGACAGTTATCACGAGAATTATCATGAGGTCGACATAGATCGGAGCTTGGAGTCCCATCGCCGGGCCAACGAGCCCACGGAAATTCTCATTTTACCGGATAGACTGGAGATGCAGCAGCAGCCCAGTTACGGGCACAGGCAGCATCCGGAGCATTTGGTAAATATGCTTAAAGTCTGATAAATTGTACCTCATAGTTAAGTAACTCGACATAGTACCCCATAGCCTTCCAATAAAAAAAAAAACAAGACAATAAACAAATAAAGAACAAAAATAATCTGAAACAAAATATAATGCGAATACATATATAAAACACCACAATCGGACGCAACTCTATTGGACACACAATCTCTCTCTCTCCCACACGTACGCTCTCTCAGAGACTGATCGCCGAGCGCAATTACAAATATCCGAGTTTCAAGGTGGTCGACGATGAGACGGATTATCGGGTCCGGGGGGCCGCCCAGCGAGTAACCCTGAGAGACGCCACCGAGACGTTGGCCGGCGAGACGTCGAGAAGCGGGGAGAACACGTCGCGTCGCGAGCCGGGCAATCCGAGCTACGGCGTACACGACGCCGAGCTGCTCCGGCAAAATGCCCTGCTAACGAGGCTTTTGTTGGAGAAGGAGGCGCAGCAGCACTTGCACGTACCCGTTATCGACAGCTCGAGCTTCCTCGAGACTCAAAGTCTTCCAGGTGAAGTATCTCTCTCGACAGCGTATACAATATTCTATGGGGAGTTTATGGGTGAACTAACGAGCTGTGCGCCTCTGTTGCAGGTCACGTAGCCATAGCCACCCAGACGGACCGAACCACTTCAACGCAGACGGAATTTTTCGCCAAGAGCAGGAGCGATAACGAGGAGTCGGAGGAGGATCCGCGCAGCCGGCGGAAGGCCAGGCTCAAAGGCAGGCTCGAGACAAAGGAGGACTTTAAGAAAATGAAAACGATCTGGGTTAAGACGCCCATACCGGAGGAGAGCAGGGCACAAAGCGGCGTGAAAAAGTCGGCGCCGCTGAGGACGAAAATCGAGGTTTTGGAGAGCCGGAAGATCTGCATATCGCCGGAGCGAATGAAAGACCAGTCCAACTCGACCAAGTCCGGCGAGTCGGATGGTAATGAGGAGGATGAAGAGGAGACGGCGATACTTCGGCAAATCGGTAAGCCAGACAGGGGATTGCAGTCGCACAAGATAACGTCGAAGACGGTCTGCACGACGAGGAAGAAGGCCAACGACGACTCGACGACACCGTCGCCGGAATCCAAGGACAAGAAGATCCTGGCGAAAGTGAAGGTGCGCAAGAAGCCGGAGAAGGCGGTGAGGGGGAAAAAGCCGGAGAGCACCGACTCGGAGAGGAACCACTTCATGGAGCCGAGCTTCCGCGTGCTCGAGCGCGAGATAAGCAGCATTCATCACAAGATCCGGCAATTCGGCGACAAGAAGCTCAAAATACTCAAGAAGAACAGCGGGAAAAGGGAGAAGGAAGAGGATAACGACGCGTCGAAGAAATCCGAGCTGCCGATCAAGCGTACACAAAGGAACGCCTCCTCCCGAGATTCCAGCCCGAAGAAGATCACGGTGGAGCAGAAGCCGAAGCCGGAAGAGGCGAAACAGACGAGCAGCTCGGACATGGAGGACTTTACCGGCGGGAGGGAGCAGTTCGAAATGCAGACGAGGAGCCGGTCTTTGTTGAGACGACAGACGCATCTCGAGAACTCGGACACCAAGTCGAGCAGTGACATGAACGGAAGGTCTAAGGATGATTCGTCATCTCCGGCGGATGTGAATTCCAGCCCCACGAAGAAGCAGCAGAAGCAGAGCGAGAACGACAAGCTGAAGAGGGCGCAGATGGAGAAGAAGAGCCTGCAGAGCCAGAAGATCATCAAGAGACCGATCAAGCCGAACGGCCTGATCGAGCCGAAGAAAAAGGGTATGAGATCGAAGGCCGAGGCCAAGTCCACGACGAGCGTCGAGACGAAGTCGCCGACGATGAGCAAGGAGAGCGTCCAGCTAACCACTGCCTCGGAGGAGGGAAGATCGCCGGCTCGCGAGACGCTGGCTATCGATCTCGATAAACTCGCGGAGGACGTGAGGGGTGTGGTCGAGAAGGAGATATCCTCCTTGACCCAGGCGGCGAGAGAGGCCTTGAGCAAAAGCGATAACGATAGGAGGGACGAGAGAGCCGCGGGGTCGCCGGTGAAGATGAGGAAAAGTCGAGCTACCGAAGGTAGAGGCCAAGTGGAGAAGTACAGAGCCTCGAGGTCGATGGAGATCAAGGAGAGGAAGGAATACGGGAAAGCACAGAAAGTCAAAGGGAGATCGATGGAGGCTGGATCGCCGACGAAGCAGAAACCCGATGAGGCCATATCGTTTATCGTCATCGAGAACAACAGAAGCGCCTTGAGCTCGGCCGATCATAGCAAGAAGTTCGAGAATCACGTTAAGAACGCGATTTTCATGGAGAAGAGCACGTCGGATGGCCTGCAGGACAAGCTGATCGTATCCAGGGAAAACGAGACGACGATGTTGATCGGTAATGCCGAGGCTGTCGATCGGGAATTGAAAGATGCTGATTTTGATGATGCTACCAAGACTGCACCCGAGAAGATTACCGAGACAACGGTTATCGTGCTTAGCGCTAATAAGGAAATTGAAAAATCGACTTTCGGAGCTGCGGGCGATTTTAAAATGATCACTGCCAATTCGGATTGCGAATTCAAGAGTGTGGGGAACGGAGTCAATGGGGTGGGAAACATGTTGACGGAGACTAAGGAGGATGGTAAGAATATCCTGATGCTGGATAAGGTGGACGAGACGAGTAGTGCCTTGGCTAGCGAGATCGAAGAGATGAAGAAACTCGCAAAGGACAAAATAGACGAGATGAATAAATTGTTGACGGCCGAGATGGACGAAATGAAGAAAATCAGGAACGGAGACGCGGAGAAGGCTGCGATCGAAGATAAGGGAAACAGTCCGCTCGACGATATGGAGAAGACGGAGAAAGTGGATGATTCCGATATGACCGACGAGCAAGGGGCATCGGAGCAAAGGGTAGAGGCGAGCGAGGCTGAAACCGAGCTCACGGTAGATTCAGCCGAGCAGGAGAATAAGAAAGATGTCCCGGAAACGAGAGAGCCTGATTCTCCAGCTTCTACGAGTCTTCCAAGCGCAACCAAAGAGGACGAGGAGAAAAAGGTAGACGACGACAAAAGCCCTTCACCACCAGGGTTGACCGAGACGAGAAAGGAGAAGTCGAAGAAATTCAGCGAGTCGCGTAAAGCCGAGACGTCGGTGTCGATCGTCGTTACGACCGAGGAGAACGGCACGACGACGAGAACCGAGACGAACAAAAACGTCTCGAAGGAGGGAGAGACGAGGCTGGACGAGTCGGTAACCATCACGAACAGCCCGCCGAAAGACGCGGCGAAACAAACGGAGCAGCCGGAGAACAAGGGAGACGACTCGAACAAAGCGACATCGTCGAGTGAGCAGCCGAGCCAAACCGAGAACCATAATGGCGAAAACCGGCCGGTCGCCCAACAGCCCGAGGCGCCGATTTTCGAGATAACCAACGCCATCGGCGAGGACGCAAGGGAGATGAGCGAGGACGAGTCGTCGAGCGCCAGCGACGCCTCGAACAAGACGGCCTTGAACGCTCGGCACTACGGCTCGCCTCTGCCCTCGATTTCGTCGGAGAGCTATGCCACGACGGACACTAGGACGCGGCAGAAGTGGAGTCCGTCTGTAAAGGTCGATCCGCCGACGTCGCCTGGATCTTCAAGTTGTCCGGGTGGTATGAAGATTACGACGTCGCCGAGTGAAAGCTCGATTGTTAAGCTGCACGGCGAGGAGAGGAAGTCGTCCGCGCGGCAAAGTCGAGAGACGACGACGAGAGAGACTACCGAGGAGTTTACGGAGGTACGTATGCATACCCCTGCTATATAAACTCCGAATTGCTTTGATTATTCTGGCTGGATAGAAAGAGAGAAAATGAAATTTCAAGAACGCGTCTATTTGTAAAATAATACAGCCGCGGATCGATATAGACGAGCGTGCGCATTATAAACAGCTCTCGTTCGTCGCTCGTATTATCAAAGCTTATACGGATGCACATAAGCAATGCTAATGCTCTCCGGTCGGCGGTGTAGGCGCCATAAAACATACATCACTAAGGCAACGCTGTGTGTTCTCATTCGCGCTACGACTGGCGCAGTGCACGGAGCAGCAGCGCAAGTCGCGGAGCAGCGGCCGCCCGGTCGTCGTCGCAGTCAAGCGCAAGGAGCAGCTGCTCACCAGCGAGCAGACGGACAGGCGCAAGTCGCCGCGCCGAGAGCGCCTGGAGGAGCGCACGCGAATGAGCAGCGAGCAGAGGCGTCTCGAGGTCCTGGTACCAGCGCCGGCGCGCCCCAAACAGCCGAGCCCCCACAAGCGGCCTAAACCTGAGGAGCAGCCTGGCGGTGAGGAGTCGCCAAAGACGACGACGACGCGAACGATCGAGAACCACCCGCGCGACCCGGAGATCGCCAACGCCCGATCGCGATACATGGCCTGGTACCAGCAGAAGCGCGCCGAAATGGACCGCAAGCGCCGCGAGCGTAAAGATGAAGAAGAGCAGCAGCAGCAACGACCCCGGGCCACCACCAAACGAACACTCGCTAGGGTCCGCAAGCCGAAACCAGACGAGCAGGATGCTAGGCCCGAGGACGAGGCGAAGGTAAGGATCACCTCACATTCAGCTGGTCTGTACTACATAAACGATCTTATTTAACTACAGGCTGATAAAGAGACCGGCAAGTCCGGGCCTAAGATAAACCGTCTACGCATACGACCACTGGTGAACGTCGAGTCGGAGCAGCTGAAGGCGATCGTCCGCCAGGGGAGGCGACTGAGGAAGGCCGAGGGCGCCGGCAAGGGCGAAGACCCGCCGGTGCAGATCTTCGTGCCGGATCGGCCGGCGCCCGAGCCCAAGCCCGCCGAGCCTCCTCGACATCATCTGTTCCAGCACTCGGAGTACAAGTACGAGCGGGCGGTCCAACCGGTCCCCGTTCCCGCCTTGCCGTTCTTCCTTCATCCGCCACCGCCGCCGCCGCATCCGTCGCCCGAGCATTTCCAGGTGAGGGCTTTGAAATTTTCGATTTCTTTTATTATTGTTGTTTAGATTGCACAGCTGTATTGTCTGTGTATATACTCTTATACTGCGCTCTTGACTTTTATAACTCTCTCGAGGGGGGGTGGGGGGAATCGCATGCTGGCGCAGTCGAGCTTGCAAGTTGCGCTTGCTTCGTTGATTCGAACGCTTTTGAATTGTTTATTCGTTCGTTGTTGTTTTAGCCAGTTTTGTTTGGGAAAAGGTTGCGAGAGCGAGCGGCTGAAGTTTGAGAAAATTTTCGAAAAGGCCAGCGCTGCTCTCTCGAACTCTTGGTTAAAGTGTAACGAAGTTTCGAGAGAGCGAGAAGGCCAATGTTCTTTTTTATTAAAAAAGAAACAACAGAACTTCTTACAGTATACACAAGCGCAAAAGCGACAAATAATCCGAACACACACACAAGTCGAAGTGACTATAACGCTTATATAACTTTGCTAAACAGGACGACCTGTCGGACAGCTGCCGGCGTCTGGACGACGACCTCGATTCCGGTATCGCCGTCTCCCTCCAGGGCGGCACGCGGCTCCGGCATCAGCAGCTGCTCGAGAAGAAGAGCGTCTTCGACATCGCTTACAACGAGGCCGCCCCGGCCCAGCTGCGCTCCGACAGCAGTACGCCGCCGTCCTGAATTGCCATGAGCGATAAAAAGGGCCCCGCTGCAGCTGTAAGCCGCGAGAGAGCTGCCCGCTCTCTGTAGACGTAAGCCGCGCGTTTCCACTGGAGCCCGAACGTGAAACTTTATCCGTCCATTATCCGTCCGTAGATTCTTATACTCTTGGAATTGTTATATATACTTTTTCCATTTAATTTACGATCGCAAGTCGCAAGCTCTCTTTCTCAAGAGCTTTTTGGGGAACGAATCTCGGGGCTGTACTGTAAGCGAAGATTTTTCATGGCTCTCAGCGGGAAATATCCTGCGTATAAAATTCAGGGCTTATTTGTATAAATAAATAATAAAGCTTAGAGTACACTGTTAGAGAAATCATTCGTAGACAAGGTATATTATAAATTATTGTACAGTATACAATTGTAGACGTGTCGTATTCCTCGTGTTATAATATATCGTTAAGGCTGTATACTATGAAAATCGTATCGTGGCACAAGCATTTTATATCGAATGAAAATGAAGATAACATAAGAAAAAACGATATTTATAATGATTTTCTTGTAAATATACATAATTCATGTTCTTTTTGTATCGTATTAATCCGGTGTCCGTCAACGCAGCCGCGCTCAAAATTTCCCAGCATGTTTTCCACGACGTTTTTTCGAGATATTTCTATAATGTCCTTATATATATATATACCAATACTCATAAATAAATGGATATGTTGTTACCCTGTGTCTGAAATAAAATTTATTAAATAAGCATAAACAATTACAAATTATTATCTCATCTTCCTCTGCACGTAATAAACAGCGTATTGTCTGAACAAGAGCCGCCATAAGAGACTGGCAAAAGGCTCTCGCTTCTCACTGGCCGGTATACACAATCGCATGAGCGCCTGTGCTAAGGTCGGAGGCGAGTGCGGGACGAAAGTCGCGTTGCAGAGCCGTGCCTCTCTCTCGCTCCCGTCGGTAAAGCTCCGCGGCTTCATCTTGGCCGGGTGGCTTGCCTAGGCCAAGCCTAACCACGCCGCGTCTCTTCCACGCGTTATATGCTATATATAGCAGGCCCGCGGCGCATATAAGCCCGATATTATCTAAGAGAGAGCGATGCTGCG
This sequence comes from Anagyrus pseudococci, assembly GCA_030522585.1. Taxonomy (NCBI): domain Eukaryota; kingdom Metazoa; phylum Arthropoda; class Insecta; order Hymenoptera; family Encyrtidae; genus Anagyrus; species Anagyrus pseudococci. Next base: position 5,276 of record JAPYYQ010000616.1, on the reverse strand, counting down.
CGGCTAACGTAACCGGAGCCCGGTAAATCTTCGGGCCGGGAGAGCAGGCCGTCGAGGAGAGCGTCCTCTCTCTCTGTTGCGCAGCTATACGCACCCACACTACTCTCGACTTTCCCCCCTCTCACGCTCTGCCCACTCTTGTTTGACTTTTTTTTCTTCTTTTTTTTACTGGATATGGGCGTGTACACCGAGAGTGGGCTCTGTCGGTTCGCGCGCAGACCTGGAATTTAGCTCCGCCCCCCACACCGGTGTGGATATTAAGTTGGGCATCATGAAGTTTGTTACCAAGTTTAAACGGCTACCTTTTGTGTCCTTTGTTATTCAAAATTGTTTGCCTTGTTTACGGAAATAATTTATACTTAAGGTAAAATAAGCGCTTTTGCAATATATTTTCAAATTTTGGGAAGCGTATAAACTGCGTTTAATTTTTAGTTCTTGCTGCGCTAATAATAAATTTTAGCGAGTTGCGACTTGAACAATTTATTTTATTACGGTTTTGGAACGTGCTGTGTTATATTGCTCGAAGAATCTTGAAAAGAAAAATAAACAATATTTTGAATGATGCATTTAAAAAATTGTACGCCATGAACACTAAAAGTTTGAAAAAGAATTGTAAAAATATAACGTTGAAATTTAATTTTCCAACAAGTTTTGGCGAAACTTTGAACAAACTTTCAATGTTTCAATAAATACAAGCTCTTTATTTTTTTTTCTTTTTGTTTAACCGTATATTTACAAATTTATTCAAACTCAAAAATTTTCAACTACTCCAACAAACATATATATTTTCATTAAACTAATCATCAACTGATCCTTACAAAGTAGAACAACGCACCCAAAACGGTACAGAGTAAAGCAGAGCCAAGTCAGCAAGGCAGTATACGTCGCGCACATTTTATAAAAGCAAAGCAGCGGCCTCGAGGCGCTCCTCGTTCGTTCTGTCCGCCGGATAGCGGCACACGTCAGTGGCCGGCCGTTTGCGACACATTCAGCGGACGAGGGAGTATAGGGCCTGGTATATAAGAAGAGAGCGCGCGAGCTGGCAACAGCTCTCCGCTGTCCGCGTCGTCGCGTCTCTCCTCCTACGCGCACATGACGCCCATTACGTGTCTATATATACCTATACACAGCTGCGACGCGGCCTTTTTTTCTCTTATCACTTGGCTGTGGGCCAATGACGGCAGTACTCGCTCTGTACTCCCGCCTGTGTGCTTTTTCTTTCAAATTCGGCCAATAACGTTTGGATCGCGGCTAACGTCGATCACGCCTGGCTTATAATTGCAAACAAAATAAAATCTTAATGTGATGAGAAGAAAGAACCATAGCAATAGATAAAATACTTGTTCGCCTGACCCACGAGCGAGTCTTGGCTCTCGACTGCCGCGCGCCTCTTTATAACTTTGTTACAATAACTTTGTGTATACACTTACCAATCTAGTTAAATCGTCAATTTTCCCGATTAAATGCCCGTATACGTGCGAGTTTTGCCGCAGCCTGCTAGCCTACTTATCCCTAGCCCTCACCCAAGTGGACGTCGAGTCTGCTTCTCCGATAAGCCGCGTCGAAATCCCTGTATAAATATATATACACGCATCGGAGCAATATACATTCCAACGCTATAACATCGTTGGGGGGAAGAGCTCCATACAAAACAAATACAATTTATCGCAAAGTTTGGAATGTTAATTGTCGTTAATAAAGCGATCCGCATGTTGCTGTGGCAACGGCTAGCAGAGCAGCGAAGAGGCTGCTGCGCTCTTTCTCTCTCGGCAGGGGGGGAGAGGCTCGATAAGAGAGAGAAATATATAATGCGCGAGCGAGATAGAACGAGAGAGAGAGAGAGAGAGAGTGCGATACCGAGGGGGGTATGGGAGGCCAGGTGAGCGCCGGCGAGCGCCGGCTGCAAGAGATGAACGAGGAAAAAAGCGGCGAACGCGCTGATAGCGCTGCAGCGCGCGCGCGCACGCTGCTGGGTATTAGAGTCTCCGCTTGGCTCTTTGGGACACTCTACCGTTTATATCCCCTGCGGGGATTATTGGATGCTTGCCGGGGGGAAGAAGTTGCGATATTTCTAGCTCGTCGGTTATTTCAGACTTCTTTTTCACGGGGCTCGGCAATTGCAAACGAAAAGAATTAAGGAGAGCCACAAATTTTCATTTTATGAGCATCCATTCGTCATTCGGAGTCTCGGTCGTTAAAGCGGCGATTCTGCGATTATGCGTTTGTCTTATACGGGGGTTGAGCTTTAGTTTTTGTCCATACGGTGGAATGTAAATGCGGCAGGCGAACGTTACGGCTGTTTTACATCCGGAAATAAAGATCAAAGTTAAGCTCCGCAGCCGCGGTAATTCGTAACGTTTGTAATACGGACATTTGCTGCTCTGCAGTTATTGCGGAGAGTCTTGAGAAAGTATAATGCTTTGTTTTATGTTCGGGCAATAAGAAATTATCCCGTTGTTTCAATGTAGTTCATTCAATTTCTCAAAGTAGTGAGCAAACTATTATAAACAAATTTACATTTTCCCAGCGCACTAATTTACTAAAGAGTATTCATAAAAATTTGTATCAGCCCTGAAGCTTTCGTCTATTACCAACGCTAAAAGTTATCTGGGCGATCATTAATTTCTTTTTCACAAACAATTATACAACAAACGTACTATTTGCAATAAACATTGGCTATTCGTCACAATCATCAGGCATTAGCCGCCGACGTCTACAGACCAAAGCGAAGCAACCGAAAAGCATTCGCCGAGCAGGCGTAGCTCTCCCTTACAAACCGCTGACTCGAGCTCGAAATCATCAAGTCACCCGCTAGTTCGGAACGCTCTCCATGGAGCTTGATGACTCGGGCAATAGGGAACAATGCGCTAGGAATTCGCATAGTCGCACTATCTCTCTATTCGAGCTTCAATTTTCACCCGTCCTATCCATCCACCCACAATTCGTCATCGTCATCGTCATCATCAAGCTCACGGAATCAAGGCGTTCAAGGCTTGATGACTCGCGTCATTCGCATATACCGATTTCTCAAGAAAGCGCGCCGGTGTTCCCCAAGCAAGCTCTACTCGCTCTCGGTATTTTTCGGCAGCCGTGCTATATATATATACATCTCGAACGCCAGGCTCGCGTTTGCTCCCCCCTTCTCCTCTCGCTCTGTATCCGTGACTCTTGGCGCGAGTCTGTGTGTGTGCGCTCTCGTAGAAATATCTAAGTATGGGTGTTTATGTGGATAGCTGTGGGAGAGAGTCGGGGCATGCACACAGGCAGCACACGAGAGACCATGCTGGTTCCCACATCAGGCGCGGGAGAGAGCGGGAGAGAGTAAGCCCGGGGAGGGAGAGAGAGAGAGCGAGGGGGGAAGGAGGGGGTGGAGGAGAAAGAGCGAGTGAGAGAAAGAGAAAGAGCAAGAGCGAGAGAGAGTAGCGGTGGCGGGTCTAGAGAGAACTCTACGTGGCTGATGGTACCCTGCCGCCGGCGTTGTCCGGCGCGTTGCCGAAATTCGCCGATGATTGATGGGCTATTTGGCCCGGGCCAGATAGCAAGCGCGAGCGCTGAGACACGCGTCGCCAAGGCGCTATCAAGGCATCCTCCCTATTACACCGAGAGAGAGAGAGAGAGACTCGGTCCTTCGCTCCACGCCTCCATTATCGCTCCGTCTCGCTTGCTTACAGGCGCGTATACGCGCGAGAGACAGCCCGGCTCGATGGCCCCCGATCGGCCCGATATCAAAGGGGACGGAGAGAGGGCAGAGAGATATCGCCCTCGAGTCTCAGGCGGACCGTGTGCACCAGTCGCGTAGACGGGGATGCTGCGAGACTGGCTCGGCGGATTTGACGCCAGGAGAGCAGGAGAACGAGGATGTGGACCAAGACCTGCAGACTCTGTGTGTGTGTGTGTATGTATGAACCGGCATGTCGGAGGCTGCGCAGCCGGCGGTGGCTCTCTCTGCCCGCCTGTATGTACGTGAGATAGGGGGCTTTCTTGGTGTTGGTGGGACTATACAGTCTATGTTGTGCTCGCGCTACAACACTCGCGCGCGGATACGATGCTCGTGCTGGGGGATATGCTGTAGTCTATACAACTGATTATTCGGATCTGACGTTTGGAATAATTTTGGCAGGGCAGAGTACGAACTGCGTAAAGTCGTTAAGGTATAATGTAGCGCTTATTATTTATCGATATTTCGAGCGATAAAATAAACAAGCCCGCGCGAGTCTCGGGCATTCGAAGAGAAACGAACTCGGCAGAGCTGAAGCAGCGAAATTAAATGGCAAAAGCCGCAGGCGGAAGCGGTGCGGGGGGGGGGGGGGGATAGCAACGAGGCACAACTTGAAACTCTCGTGTAGCGAATTGGTATCATCATCACAGCCTCCCTCCTCTCAGCTCGGCCGTTCCATACCAGCAGTAGTAGTAGTAGCAGCAGTAATAACGGAGCAAGCCGCGTAATTTCGCACGCGCGATCGCACAGGGCCGACGAAGCAGCACACGAGATACATACAGACACATGCACAGAGAGGCGCATCTGCAACGCGATTCTCTCCGTCCGTGTTCGTCGCCGCAAATTCGATCTTGTTAATTAAGAGGGCCAGGCTAGAGAGACGCGCCCCTACTCGCGGAAACAAAATGTGTGTGCCTCGGGCTTCAAAGCTAAAGCGAAATCACAGAGCAGCAGCCAGCTCCACGGGGGGAGGAGGAGGCTGTTTCCAGCCGGCAGCTATAATTGCCGCAGCAGCAGGAGGGCTCGCTAATGAGCCGCTATCTTAACGCCCGCGACACACACTCTCGCGCGCTTCTCCATACCCCTCGGGGCTTATGCACTGCGATTCGAAGGATCGCCTGCGCAGAGAGAGAGAGCGGTCAGCAAATCCCTGGGAAGCCCCGGGATATTTTGGACTTGCCGAGATTTGTGCGCGTCGCGCTGTAAGGGGTGCGACTGCAGTGTCGCCCCTCCTCGTCTCGGTCTCATCTGAGCTTTGGAGACTAGCCTAATGCTCGTTGAAACGATAAAGGCCCTGCGGGCTTCGTTAATTTTCGCCCGAATCGCGATTATTGCGTATGATTATTTCGGCTTATTTGGGGCGTCAAGTTTCAAGAGCTTTTGTTATTGCTCGAGTTTTTGGCTGGTTAGCAGTTTTGGCTACGTTTATGCTGATTATTTTTGTTGCGTTATCGGTTTAAAATACCCTGTAGGAAATTCCAACCATCATATCACCATTTTATTTCGAATAATATACCGAATGGCCATCTTTCCGACCAGCACATCACCAGAAAGCCTG
>JAPYYQ010000615.1:0-55565 GCA_030522585.1 Anagyrus pseudococci | reverse complement strand
ACCAACAAAGCTGTACTGTTAAACCAACAGTAAGTTCGGTTGCTGATATTTAACAGTACAGTTTTAGTTGACTTGACTATATTTTTTTCTCAGTGTACAGAGAGGAGGGGAGACAGGAAACGAGCGGTTGAACAATCGGACGGGACAGGTATATGTACTCCACGGTAGAGGGGTGGGGGTCGAGAGAAAAAAAGTTAAAGAAAAGAAGTTGGTGGAGGGGGAGAGAGTTGTGTGGGGTACGAGGATAAAGAATCGAATAAAGTGGACACAGTGGTGTGCGCGCCACCGAGTTTTTTCGAAAGAGAGAGAGAGAGAGAAAGAGGACTTGAGATTTCGGCGGAAGAGCGGGCATTATGTAGGCGACCACGGCGAGTAAGATGGAAAGAGAAAGACACGTCTCGGGATGAAAGACGCGGCGCGCACGTGCGACTACTGCAGTCACGAATATGAAGTCCAAAGATCGGGGCTTGCTTCGAAAGAAAGTTCAGAGCTGGGGGTGGTGAATGGAGGGAGGGAAATGAAGGAGAGAGAAAAAGTTGAAGTTTCGTGACTGCGTCCGAGTCGGAGTGCAATTTCGGCGTTCGTTGCCAGCGTAATGATGCCCAGCCGAAGACGCTGCGAAGAGAGAGAGGGGGAAAAAAGCGTAATTGCGAATCGCGCAGCTCTTTCTCTCTCGCCGGTGAAAAGGAAGGAAAGAGGAGAGCCGTACGGACGAGTCTCATCGTGTACATACGTAGGGAGTAAAATTTCCGGTCGGTCGATAATTGATATAATGCCAGTGTGTATGTGTGTGTATGAGAGAGAGAGAGAGAGCTCTGATGGCGCGTGTGCCATTAGACGACTTGGCGAATAACAACAGCGGTAATAAAATGTTGAACGAGATCGCGGATGGTAGAGTTGTAAAAATGTATATGGAGCTAGGAATGAGAGGGAATGAAGGCGAGAAAAAAACGCGATTGTTGAGGAAAGGAGCGCGAGCATGGTCTTGTATATAGCGATATATATATCGGTATGGCTCGGTGAAAAAGCAGTGCGCGCAAGAAGAAGGAGAAGAGGAAGAAGACGAAAAGGTATAGAGAGTGACTGGATGAGAAAACGACGTACAAAGAGAAACGATCGCGGGAGAGGGAATGGGGTAGCTACGCGTAATAAGCGAGAAAAGGAAGGAGCCGAAGAATGAAACGTAATGAAAGATCGCGGGAGAGCCGAGAGGGCCGAGCAGAGAGTTGCCGGACGCGCGCTGGAGATGCAGCATCTTCGGGCCCCAGCGTTTCTGCGTGCTTGTATAGGTGTATATACGTATACGTGGCGCGTATAGGGCTCTCTGCGCGCGGAGTCTCGGAGCAGCGAAAGGGACAATAGAGAGGCCAGGCGGAGAGGGAGTAGGAGAGATCGAGAACTTGGTGGCTGAAGGAGAGAGAGAGAGAGAGAAGTTAGAGGAGCTGGAAAAACAAGAAAGCGCTGAGCAAGAGGGAGAGAAGTGGACCAGCTGGGTGCCGAGCTCGGGCGAGCGAGAGAGCGCTCTCTCCTCTCTCCTCATTCTCCACCTCGTCGCGTCCGAGCCCTTTTCTTTGTTCGGAGCCGCGCCTGCGCGTAAAACTCGCTCTCCGGTTCTTCTCCGTTCTCTTCTCTGCTTCTTCCTCTCCTCCGCCAGCATCTTCTCCTCCCTCTCCGTCTTCTTCTTCTTCTTCTTGGCCGTCCGGCTGCAGATCGGTCAGGTAGAGTTACCTGAGTAGTCCCGAACCTCGAGACTGCGCGAGGGACGAGGGAGGACGATGGGAGAAAGAGGGACCAGCTCACGCTAAGCAGGTGGTCCCTTCCACTGCCCATTTTTCGAGAGCAAACCACACACACGCACACACGCACAAACACAGTCCCTCTTTGTACACGGGCGTTCCCACACAAGCGTCAACTGGCTGTACACTAAATCTCTCGATGCTCGTGGGTAGAGAGCGTTTGGAGCTATTCCAACAAGAGCGGGATACCTCTCTCTCTCCCTCGATATTTTGCTTCGACGTTCCGCGAGTCTTTTTTACGCACGAGCCTGCTGTTGCGGCTGCCTCCTCGATTGACTCTTCGACGGGCTCTTATTCAAATTTCTTTTTACGAGCTGATAATAAAAGCGCTACTTAAGGCTAATAAACGATGGGCATTTCAACGCGAGTTTCTATTGCGTTAGTCGCTTGACAGTTCTTCTTTTTCTTTTTTTATTTGATTTTCGATTTTTTTTATTCGAAATATATTTGGCTAAATTATGGTTTTTCGAGACTGTTGAGTCGAGCGCTTAAGTTATCGGCGATTCGAATTAATAAACGGCCTCTATAAACTCAATTAGGCAAGTGTCAAGAATTGATAGAATGCTTATGCATATATTAGAAAATTAATTATCATTTTTTTTTTTACAGAAACGTTGACGAGATTTTCGTAGTTTCGAAATTTCACCGGTAGGATTGCGATGTAGTGCGTCAGGGGGGGCCGTTACTATCCGTTAAATGGAACTACAGCGAAGCATCCACTCGGGGATAGTGGAGTCTGCTCTCTCAAAATCTCGCTTCTCGATGAGGATGGAAGGCTCGGGATGAACAGGCTCGTCGCGGCGCTCGATGATGATAGTGAGAAAGTGGGATGGGCATTATCTCGCTTGGAAAATCGTAGCTTCGTCGATCTCGACTTGCCATCCGCCCTCTCCGAAAATCATTATTGATTCACGGTTAATGGGAGCTTTTAGAATTTTTTTCTTTTCTTTCCTTTTAATCTCGAGACCGAGGCCGGCGTCGGCGTATTGTCGGCTTTTCTTTATACTTATTTTTGGATGAATAAGGGGGAGGCCCCTGCTTCGTAGAGCGTGTATACCCTTTTTCTTTCGGGAGCGCCGATTTTGATTTTATGATTGATAAAACGTTTCAATGGGATTGAAATTTGATATTTCAATGTAAAACGAGTTTTCAATTGTTTTGTATTTTTTCAAGCAATGTTTATAATTAGTCTTTGGACAAAAAGATTTTATTGTAGTATATTATTTATTTTTATTTCTTTTTCAAACAGAAGCTTATCTTTTTTATCGCGGCAAAGATTATTTAGATCACCTTAATTACCGGAGCTGTACAACAAAAGCGCTTTAAATCTTGACCTCAATCGCGCAATATTTTCAAACCCGACAGCGCAAAAGTGACGGACATAAAAAAAAAATCCGCACACCAGCAAAAATGGCCGCCGGCAAAAAAGGATGTCGCGTCATACATATTTCTTTCTTTTTTCCTGCCCTCTTCTCAACGTATATTCACCCAGTCACAAAACTCGTTTCTCGAAACAATGTCAATAGAATTCAGGAAACCGCAAAAATGACGAATAATATTGAACACCTGACCAGATCACCTACATACATCAAAGAAAAAAAAACACGTGAAGCGTCGCGCGCGTCAAAATTTTTCTTTATCCGAGTAACTCTAGATAAAATACACCGACAAAATTTCACAGCTATACGTACGTAGGCGCACAGAAACACAGACGCTAGGAGAGCTAAGCAAATTTGCCGTCGCCAAAGCCGAGCGTATCTCCTTGGTTAAATTTTCCCCTTGCAAATTTTTCCACAAAACCTGGCGTCAATAGAAACTCTCTCCCTCTCTCTCTCTCTCTTGATATACACGCGCTTAGAGACAGGCGGTTTCTGTGTCGCGCCGAGTGTGTGCCTCTTGGGCTTACGCAACGCCCCGGCGCCGTGCAAATGCAATTAACGATCCTCTTTCGCGTTGCGCGAAAGTCACGAGCGCGCCCGAGCAACCGAGTCAACAGAGAGAGAGAGAGAAAGAGAGAGAGGGAGAAAGAGAGTTTCGTATTCTCAACACTGGTATAAGGGAGATGCAGTTTTTCCAAACTTGCCGTTTCAGCTGCGTAATAAAATGGCGAAGAGGCGCGCTCGTGGCCAGGCCTGGAGTTTGTTTCGCATTTAAATCACGCGCGAGATAGAGTCCACGCAGCGCAATGACTTTCTCTCCGTATAGCGCTGGTCAAGCCTAGAGCCAGTCGAGAGGGTATATAGAGTGCTCAGTGCGAATTCTCCGAGGATCGCGCCTCCCTATCCTCGGATCTAGGGGCCTCGGGCCGCGTAACGAGCGACTGTCACCGGCGTGCGGCTTATCGCGCTCTATACTGCTCCGCCTATATCTCCTCTTTCTCTCTGTTTGCACGAGCGCCGCTCCTCTGTATTTCAACTCGGAGATTCTGCTTCTTGTTTTTTCTCTCTCTTTTTTTTTTTTGTTATCGTCGGCCTGGCCGAGGCAGGGGATAGGGCTTTTAACCGCGGGCCCCCGCGTGATAACGCGAGTAGGTCTCTGCACTCGCGTGCTCGCGCAGCGGCGGCTTTTGATTTATGCGGCTTGCGCGCTGCGCTGATGGGAGCGGAAATTAATGCGCACGCCGAGAGGATCTCTCTAGCGGAGTGGGAGGGGGAGGAGGAGGCTCCAGCTGAATTTTAATAAGCGCACAGCTGCCGCCTGATTCCGCCTTGAGCTATCGGCCGATTTTTCTTCTTATTTCTGATATTTGTATTAGACGACGTGGCTCCCGGTGATTTAGCGCGTCCGCACGTCCTATTGAATTCTTTAATTTTATGAATTTCTTATATACGTTATTCTCTTCGGTCATTTTTTTTCGCTTATACTCTGCCATCTTAGCTTTGTAAAAAATGGGCTATTGTACGTTAGTACGCGCAGGTAGGTGTTTTTTTTTTAAATTTTAATATAAAAGACCACGATTCTCGGTAAAAACTCGCGCCGACGCGCGCCGGGATAGAGGAATAAATATCTAAGGATTTATGAAAACGATTGTCGCAATTGAATTGTTTGCCGGTGCGCGCGCAGGCTCACCCACGTGTTGTCATACCTGCGCCTATTTTTCTTTTTTTTTCTCGAAACGAACGCCGAGCTGTAAGGATGAGGGGGAGAGACAGAGAGGGAGGTTAATGTTTTATTGATTCTTAGCCAGCTGCAGTCTGCCACAATTAGATTCGGTGTTAGATTGCGCGATAGGCCAACATTAAATCACATTGTATGCCAATTCGCGACTGCGCTCATATACCCCCCACCCGCTCTGCGGAGAACGGAAAAACGCGATTTTAACATGTGTCATATAACGAACCTACATATGCATTCCGATTACGTGTACAAATCAAAATTTTCTGCTGTTCTGGATAAATTAATATATCGCAATTAACTTATAGCTCCACGGCTGTACAACCGACAGAGGGCAATTAGCAATAATCGGCAAATTAAATAAATAGCCGCGAAGAATAAACAAGCTGCCAGAGTAAGTCCAGCTTAATTTATCGCGGCGATGCTGCTGCGGTTCGCTTTCTCTCTCCCTCTACCTTTCTCTCTTTCTCTCTCTCTCTCTCTCTCTCTCTCTCTCTCTCGCGATGTTTTAATCGAGCTCTCGTTCGCGTATATAGCCGCGTAATTCCATTGTCTGGTCCCGAGAGGCGCCCCAACTTAGCCCATAGTCTCTTCCCTCCCCCCCCCCCCTTGGCTCGTACGAGGCAAAAAGCCGTAAATCAAGCGGTCGCGGCTTCATTCAGTAATGAAAATTCCTCCTCCTTTCATACTTCTCTTCTTCCCCCCCCCGTCCCCCCTTCTGCTGCCCCTCGGCCGTCCACGTCGTATAGCGTGTACCCCCAAGTAGGTCGGGGCGCAGTGTAATTTATTCGAAAACGAAAAATCACCAGCCTATATATGCGAAGGCTGTATCGCCGATGAATACCGAGTGCTCGTCTCGTCACTGTGTACCTCTCGTATGCGCGCAGGGGTCGGGGGGAGAAGCGCAGCAGGAAGGGAGCGAGCTTGTATACTTCGCGTGGCACGCGAGCACACTGGTAGCTTCTGTTCCTTCGCATCACACACATATAGTGCGCCTGTTCTCTTGGAGAATGGCGAAATTGTCTGGTCTTTCTTTTTTTTCTTTAATTTTTTGTTCTGGGAACCAACATGTGATCATGTGAGGCCTATATCTATCGGACAATAAGCTAGGATGAAATCTTTACTATTTTTCACTACTTTCGATTTGTAATTGACAATCGTTTCTGATGAAAACTAGAATTTTTTTCTTAGGTCCACTGTATTTCAATGACCATCAGCATTAAATTCGAATTCTCTTCGTGCACTCTCAGCGTAATGTGACCTTTGCTCAACATCTTGGCGTCTCAAAAATCATATCAAACATTTTTTTAATACGATCTCAGCTGGTTCCAGCAGTTATTGACCCTGCTAACGGGCTCGTGTCTTAACCCCGTGTATAGGTATAACAATAAAAAAACAATTTAGCCTTTCGAAAACCCAATTAAATTCCAGATCCCCTCTCGTCTTTTCTTTCCACTCGATCCGCAACTCGTGTTTACCAATAGCTTACAAGCTCATTACACAGCGGCAGCTCGTTACCGCAGTTTGCATCTAAAAATAGCGACTACACCTACGCCTCTCTCTTTCTCACCTTCGTCGCGCGGCAGCCCTTGAGAAAATAAAAAGAAGCTTCTCGGTCTCGATTTCCGATTCGGTATAGCGCGTATATGACGCGCCGACGTGGCTCGACGCTCCCCGTAATTGGCCAGGGATGTTACAACTACGCGCGTAAGAGAGAGAGAGAGTGTCGTCGATCCCGCGTGTCCGCGCGGCTACGATTACGCGTCGGCTATAGTACGTGTGCAGCCTGCACGGACACACATCGAGGTCGCATCGTTTTTCACCGAGTTGACGATTATATTCGTCGCGTCGACGCCGATATTTTATTGTGCTGCCGATTTGTGTCGCGCGTTTCTCCTGCCGTTGCTGAATTATCGGCCTTGATTTCGTTATGTGATCGACTGGCGAAACGACGATTCTGAGAGACAAGCGGGAATTTAACGTTCAAAGTTATGTGTATAAATTTTTCGAAAAAATACGTTGACCAAAAATATTAAAGTGTCCCACGCGGTAAAGTCGAGCGTATATATATAAGTAGGAGCAACCGACGACGTGGATGATCGTTGACCCTTCCTCCCACTTATTTAAAGGAACGAGAGGACGAGGGTACAGGGCATTGTGCGATCTCTTGTTTTCTTTTCTCCCTTTTTCTGTTTACGAGCAGATGAAATTCGATCGAGGTTGCACTCTATCTCGGCGAGCAGGTCATTTTTTTCTCCCTCCCCCTCCGTCGAGCCGCGGCTTTGAGGTAGCCTGTGGGAGAAGCTTTATTTGCGCGCGGTTGTGGCCGCTTGCCGAGTAAATTGAAAAAGGATCTGCACCTTTTTAACGGCAGCTATACCGACCTTTTGTTTTTCACGCCTACAACGCGAACAATTCGCTGGAATTTTTGCTATTCGCGAGGCCCTTGTTACGGATTACACGTGTAAGTGTCGATTGCTTTTATTTTTGTTTTTTGATTTCTAGAATGTTTAGGATAATTGCGTTTGATGTGTTACCCGGAATGCTTTACAGGCGTTTAAGCGTCCAAGTGGCGTCGACGGGTTGTTTGACTCACCTGCAACAAATAAGAAATTGTGTCATTAGATTTATATTCGCTTGTAACTGGAGTGCATAAATTGTCAATTATTTTCGTTTATTAACATTGAATGTAATCGGGAGGTTTATTTAAACGGTACATTTCCATCAGGATTTCCATTGTTTTGTATTTTGAAAAAAAACAATGAAGGTTGAATAGAAAACGCAGAGGATATATCGTTATGCTATTATTCATCATGCGGAATTCTAGAGTTTACGAATTATCTACGCTAATCAAATGTGGAATGATATCGCGCATATATAGGCTTGCATTTTCGGCTTACGTAATGCGCGCACTAAAACTTCTTTTTTTACCGACTGACGTTCGTTTTACGATAAGCGTTTTTCACGTCAGTTAAATAAACCTCTTAATTGTTCCTCGCTAAACCAAGACGTTTTCCTCGTTGTCTAGTACACATAAATTTTGCAAATCTCAATCGACGACCCGTAAAAAAAGCGAACGAAATAAATTGCGCAATAACTTCATTTAAAATCCCTGTCTACACATCATAACTCTCTCTCTCTCTCGAGAGAGAGAAAAACCATCAAGCCAAGACAAGAGTATATCCGTATCCCCGAGGACAAATGCATATCGTGGCAAAGGAGAAAGTTTTATTTATTCAGGGTAAAGAAAATGCTACTTTCCCTGCTAATAGAAAAGTCGCAGCTAAATCTCGCGTAGTCGAAAAGGCGCGCTTGTAGCTTTTAATAAAAAATTCAAAGGCTTAAACGAGCTTAGCTACGCGCGTAACCGGTATATAAGTATACAAACAGCGTAGTTGTTCACGCGGTGTAGCGGTGATGAATTGAGAGCGCGTGATGGGACAATGAGGATTTATCGTGGAAAAGAGCCTTATTTATCGATGAAATTCAATAGCCGGTTATCTTTCTCTCGCTCCAACTCTCTTTCCCGTCATTTACTCGCCCTCCTCTCGTTTTCCCTTGCGCTATAGCACGCAAATGCTGTTTTGCATAATCGCGCGCCTTATCGTTCTCTTTCTCTCTCTCTCTCTCTCTTTCTCTCATTCTCTGATTTTGCAGACGAACAATACCGGAGCATTGTGTTGCAGCCAGGCTCGCTATAAACCGCTGTATGCTCACGTGCGCTTTAGCGAACATTTAGATCGAAATATCGCACACTTTTTCGCCGTCCTCGTGCAGCTATTATTATCGTTACGTAAGGAAAGCCATCATTTAATCCGAACCGTCAAACATATATTTATTCTTTTCCTGTTTTGACCGTACAACCAACAGGCGCGCGCGCGCCACCAACAAATTTCGCGATTGTATTCAAAGTGCGCTTGCGCGATCGAGCTTTAAATAACTCCGTGTAATAACGGCAATCAATTAGCACGTCGCTAACCATTATCATTTCTCCGGCCAGTCAGTCGCGAACAACCTGGAATCCCAAACTCATTGCGTCTCTAATTTCCTCGTTCGCGCCGTGTCGCGCAGCTGCGGGCGCAGTGTCGTCGTATCGAGCGATTCTCGGCATTCCACGGCGTACCTCTCCTCCTCCCCGCCGCGACAGCCGGACACGAAGCAGTCCGGGTGTCATTGGCATGCCCGCATATGACGCGCGACCGGTTCGCCGTGATTTTCAAGACGCAGACGAGCACGGATAGCTCGGCCCTCTTATCGCGGTCTGCGCAAATGCAAGAGATACGCCGTCGCCAGTGGTACTTTGCGTGCATCGACGGAGGAAAAAAAAAAGGAAATTCGATTCTACCGGTCGACAGCTCTACGCTCCGGTTTGCGCAACCGATTTTAAAAGAACTCCATTCGATCTACTCGAGACGTGGCTGTATGCGCGAGAAAGCCTGGCTACGAGGAGCTACCGTTTGTTCTCGGCTAATACGCGCTCTTGCGTCAGTGTTTGAACATCGGATATGAACTTCTTTTGCCTGTGCGTGTGCGTATACGTCTCGCAGAAGACGGCGATCACCGGTTTATTTTTAGCAGGGGCCGCTATAGAGGAGGATAAGCGAATTTTTGCGCGGATCAAGGTGTCTCGGGGTATTAAGAGCGCTCGCTTTCGAAATTATTCGATCGGCCGGTCAGCTCCTTTTCGCCTTTTTTATCCACTTTTATAATCAATGCGCCTCGTGCGAGGCTTCGTATATTAATCCGGCTGCGTACGAAGCGGTTCGATTCGATCATCGGCCTTGGCTGAGCAGCTGCGAGAAAACGAGAGGGCCCCCTTGGTAATTATGCGCGAGTGTATCGAGCTATCCTTCTCCCCCTTTTTTTAAAAGAACGCGAGAAAACCTCAGGCAGGAGGAGTATATACGGCAGACGATCGTTAACGTCGGGCTGAAACTTTACGCTGCCCGCGATACGAGCGGGCGAACGCTCGGACAGATCGATTTTCATATTATGACGGGCTGTTGTATAATTGTCGGGCGTAATGTTTCATTTATTGCCTGGCGCGTCGTTATTTAGTCTTTGTTTGAATGTTAATAACACGGGCAAAAGCGAGCCGCAGGAAATTGGCAGATGACGAAATTTTTTGGCTTTGCCGGTGATGTTATTAGATTTTTATATTGCGAAGCGAAATAAAAATTTCAGGAGTGATTTAACAATTTCGAGTCGCTATCGCGCGCGATGATTAAATAGGCGCTGAATCAGATTTGATAAGATTCCCGAAAAGCCACACGGGTATGTGTCTTGCGGCCTTGGACGTTTGCTCGCTGAAGAGTCAATTAAAGATAAACAATGACGCACCGCAACTATTATTACCTCGAATTGCGCACGTTGTTTAATTTCGTTTTAATGAAAAAAAAAAAATTAATGCACACGCACGCTCTTCAATTTCCTCGCACGTGAATGGAGATCGAGTCGATATAATGGAAATTAGATACACAAAAGTTATAAGCGCATTTAAAATTAAGTCAGCGTTTAAGCGCTACGCAAAAAAAAAACGTCGCTACCTTATGCCGACGTAAATCAGCGTAAATCCTCTCAATACCGACGTCTATCAAAAACTTAGCGATTTCCTTGAAGTCATTAATCGACAGCAGGCCGCATTTTTCCTTCGAACCAACTGTCCTCCAAGCGGAGACGAAAAAAAAACAGGGAAAAAATAAAGAAAAAGACGAAAAACGTTTAGTATCCCATGGAGTGTGTAGACTAGAAAAACCATGGCTCGTAGTCATTCCAATTGAAATTCCGCGTACGCGACAGCTCTCTCGCTTGACTCGAACAGAGCTTATATATATATACACACATACAGAGTATATGTATACAGAGGATATATAGTGAAGGCGTCCAAGGGAGCCTCCTAATAAATTCCTCGGACGAGCTGGGCATCCAGGATCAGTCACTCGACGCCGGCGAAATCGAACAATCGTCGGCTGGTCTTCCTTGTTCCGCGCGACAGCGAGACGAGTCGTGGAGAGAGAGAGAGAGCGTGTACGAGGGGGAGGAGGGTCGCTATACTGCCAGTCGGAGCACGCGAGCATCTATATAGCTCGGCTGAAAGGGAGGGCCACGCATGCACGCGAGAATAGAATTCTCCGGCATTATGCCGGGACGCATTCCCTTAGGCCCTTGTTCCCCGAAAACCAGGGGAAGTTTCGGTAAGAAAAGGGACCAGCGGGACAGACGGGGGCAGTCGGTGGGGAGAAAGAAGCATATTGCTACTGCGCCGGACGTGGCGTAGCGTCGATTCGTCTCGTTCTGCCCTCTCCTTTTTCTCTCGGCTTCGCACACACACGCACTTACACACGCGCCGCTATCCTCCCTTTTCTCATTTGCTTGCTGTGTATGAGAGAAAGAGAGAGGGAGGTGGTATTTTTGTTCTCTTTTAGAGAGCCGCTCGTTACACTTCCTTCGGTGCTCTATATAAACGAGAAAGCTCGTATAGGAGGAGAGGCCCAGGGCTTCTGGTTGCTCTCCACTTACGCCACGACGAAGCTGAGTTAATTTAATGCTTAGAAAGGGATCGACAGAACTCGATCCCTCTCTACCCGCCCTTCTCGTCCATTATTTTTTTATTCAGTTGGAAGCTTGGAACGAAGAGGCTGCCGATCGACAAAAGAATGATTTTCGAGGCTCGTGAAAGAGTTATTGATTTGTAGCTTTCTAATGAGATCCTTTTTACCTTCTTTTTTCTCCCGTCTTATTCTTTCGTGCCTTTTTTTTCTGTTAGCTCGCATTAGAACTCTTTATTAAGTGCTTCTAACGATGAAATTAGATATATCTCGCGCGCAACGTTGCCTTTTTTTTCCTGTATATACCCGCACATCAAAGCGCGTACTTTCAAGCCCCATTGCTTATGTCTATACGCACACTATATACGAGATCTAATCAATCACGGCATTACGTATTTTTCTGGCCCATTGTAAAATGAGCCAAAGAAAGGCAGCCTCCGTGCAGGATTATTGCTATTATTGTAATTATCATTCAATTGGAAGTAGCACTCGAAACCGTGGCATAGGAAGGCGGCGGAGATCTCCCCCCCCCCCTCGACTAAGGCACGTCAGTCATGCGCATAATACTCAAGTTCTGTTCGGCATCGAGTGTACACAGCGCCGAGAGGCCCGAGACCGAGTACGCGCGCGGCATCAAGTGTCTGGCCGCACGAAATCACAGCCGACGCGCGTTCTCTCTATCCGAGCCTCCCATCGTCCTCGCAACAGCTCTCGCTCTCTCATCCTATCCGTTAAACTGCCCCCCTCTCTCTCTCTCTCTCTCTCTCAACTTAGATTAGAATCAATTACAGGCGTTGAACACTCGCTACGGCACAGGCAGCGTTTACAAGCCCTCTAGCCATAGTCCTCCCCCTCGTCGGCTCCGACTTTCACCAGACCGCCCCCGCGCGTTCCGGGATTAATCGCGCATTATCGATTCTCCCCGAAAGTGGAAAGCCGCCGCTACTAGCGCCTACTTGTCTCCTCCCCCCCTCCCCTGTACAGCCCCACCCTTCTTTACCATATGCTGGAGCTCCCCCCTTCCCCCCTGCTATTGCTCTCTCACTGGCCTCTTATCTTCTCTTTGACGCTCAGGGTGCAGAGCTGCTCGATCGGAAGCGGAGAGGCGAACGAGCGAGAAAGTCCCGCGTACAAACCCGAACGAAACTCGATAGACGATCAAGAAGAGAGAGAGAGAGAGAGGGAAGAAGGGATGCCGAGGAGAACGGCTAAGGCGAGCATATAGCTGTATATACGTATAGGCAGACACCCGGGCGCAATCTCTCGCTCTCTTTCTTCTTGTTCCTCCCTTTTTTTGCGTCGGGATCGCGCACATAATAAGTCATATTGAAAATCGATTTCGCGCCGCGAGCGATAATATCGGATGTCGCGGCAGCTCTCCCAGCCCCCGGTTTTCAACTCTCCTTCTTCTTCTTCTCTCTCGTGCACGGCTAGTTTGTAGACACGCGAGACGGGCTTTTCCGTTGCGTTCCTTTTTTTGCTCGTACGAGAGGGAGGTATAAAGAGATGGCGGGGAGGAGATGGCGAGTGAGAGAGAAAACGAACGCCCGGACGAGCGAATAAGCGGCCAAGGGGATTAATGAACGGTTATCCAGGCCGTGGCTCTCGTTATAAACTGCACGCCCGCTTGGCTTACGAGCTTGGGAGGCCGGCGCCTTTTTTTTCGTGCGGCTTTTTTCCTCGCGTAGGAAGCGACCGAGCCTATACATAAGTGCGCGGGCCTGCTTGTGTGTATGTGCGTGTGTGTGACTTTTTGCGACTATTTTCAATGCGCTATGGGAAACGGCCAATTAAGGCCCAATCGGATTAGTCGGCGTGGAGCCTTTTGCTGTTGAGCCTGGGCTGCGAGTATCGAGCATGTAAAACGACCGGGGCTCTCGAGCGGAAAGCTCGTTTGACTCCGGCCGGTATGCGTACGCGTGTATACACTTTATCGAGTGGATAGTATGATTTTCGAAGATTTCCGCTTTTACGCACGAGCTGACGTATGTACGGACACCTATTATATGCGTACAGGAAGATACGCGGGTGAGCCGGAAACCGATATAATGAGTAAAAGAGAAGCCAAATTCTGAAGGGGGAGGGGGGGAGTGGGAGGTATATATCGAACGCTTTACGATAATGGAGGCAGATGTCACGGCTCGTTGCAAAAACTAATTGGATTACGTTTTTCCGCGTCGGCGTTCGGCGCATTGTTGGCGCGCGTTTATACGTGCGAGAATAACGCGGGCGAGGCCCGAACATATGGTTTCCGTGTCGGCGCGTCGCGACAAAAGGGCCCGTGGAATATACGGGCGAGAGGGACGAGAGAAGAAGAAAAAAAAAGAAGCGGAAGGTAAAAAGGAAGGAGGCAGAGTATAGTAGCTGCGCGCACCCGGAGAAGAGAGAGAGAGAGAAAGAGGCGTGTGCGTGATGCACTTATAAAAGCGATTTCTTTTGTCAGCGCATAATGACGCACCGCACACAGAGTGTGCGAGCGCGTACACGAGAGAGGAGCGCTCTCTCGCACATTGGCGCGTGCGTCCCGCTCCCCCTTCATTGTCATGGATGAAAGGTGACGGCTGTTGACTGTATGACGAGGAGGTATCGGTGTGTGTGTATGGACGGGGGGGAGGGAAATTAGCAGAATTTTCCGCTCCTTTCTAAACCTTATCACAATCGTGCGCAGTAACGCGGCTGCTGCTGTTGCGTATGTACGTGTAAGCGAGCGGGGCCGCGTATAATCTCCGGTGTTTTATGACTAACGACGCCGTATTATGGCCGATAAGGCCAATAATAAAGCACGCTCTTGTACTGGCGTCTCTCTCTTTCTTTCTCTCTTTCTCTCTCTCTGGTTGGTCATGTTTTTTTCCTCGGGCTTTAATTGATCAATTAGTCTGTAGCCGCGACGTCGCTGGTGGCTGCTGCGGCTGCGTCTTTTACAAATGAGAATCCATATACGTAGGGCGTGCGGATACGGGCTTTAATAGTCTGCTCTCTCTCTCTCTCTCTCTCTTTCTCTCTGATGTCATCGAACGCTTCGTTATTAAGATGATGTTTGTACGCGACGCTTGTTGTTTGTTAATGCGTTCCTCGAGCATACACACACTCTCCGCGCTCGGCCAGCTTTTCCTTCCTTCAATTCCATCTCCGCGTTGTATATATGTATATACTTTTGAGTGGAGTGACAAAACTCTTGATGATGAATTAATATACAAGCGCGTCGAGAGAAATAATAACGCGGCGCGCGAGAGATTCCGCGAATGAAAAGGACTACAAGCTTGCTTTGACTTTATCGCGCCATTATAAATCTATAAATACGAGGTTTTAGCATACCACACGCGCGCGCCAAAGGACGTAATGCGAATTTGAAAAAGATTTACGGCTCGTCAGAGTCGCCCACAGCTGGTCAGCGCGAACAACCAGTTCTCTCTTTCTCTCACACACGCACGCACAGGCACACTCTTTTTCTTCTCCACGTAGTTTCAATTTCCGAACTATACATATCACGGACAGAGGGACAAGTTTCGACCGATAGAATCAGCGAAACCCGAGGAGCCGAAAATCTTTGGAGCGGACCACCGCTGCCAACCTGTTGCGCCAACAAACAGAGCAGGAGGCCGGCCAGACATGGATCACGCGCGAAATTCCGAAAAAGAGAGAGAGAGATAGAAAGAAAGAGTAAGCGTGAGAGGAAGAGAAAGAGAAAGAGAGTGAGAGCGAACGAAGAGCGGCTTGTTTTTGTTGTCGTCGCTTTCCTTTTACCGCCAGGATCTTCGCCCCTGGGAGAGAAAATCCTGCTGGCCTCGCATCCGTCACGCGCGTCCCCGTGTTCTCAAGGCAAGCTTGGCTTTCCTTTTTTTTTAAAAAAAAACCTCTTTCTCCCTTTCCCTCTTGGCTGCTTTCTTTCTATGGGAGAGAGAGAAGGGAGAAAACGTTTTTGGGTGAGAATTCTCGGGGTTAAGTGACGCGAGTGTTTAAGGCCGATGGTAATCGGAGTAGTCTCGAGGATTTATCGGATGACAGTAATGGGCTGCGACAAATTTTTCTTCAAGACGATCGATATGGCTGTCTTTACGTGTGTATGTACATGTAGCCGTACAGAAGCGTGTAACTGTATAGCTATGCTCTTGATTTTTCCCTCGGCGAGACTAAACTGGGGCTCTTTAGATTCTTATAACCTTTGGTCTATTTTCGAAGCTGTCGGCAATTCGACTGTTCGCCCGTATACGTCTATAGCGTTGAAGATGGTTGAGCACGTGTGAAGCTCGTTACTTTTTCTCATCATAACGACCAGCTCTCACGAGCAGGTGCTAAATTAATGATTTATTATTACGAGGTCGTTGGCAGCGTACGATTACCGGCGTAATCATAAAAATTACAAGCGCGCACAATCGCCTGGAAAATATAATCGGAAGGAAAAAAAGAAGTGCCGAAGGCTTGATAGACCAATCGCATCCTATATCGGCCAATCGACATCCGGATCTCGTACTTATCGCAATCGTTCTTTTTCCCTTCTATCCCACGTATGCTATCGAAGTGGCTGCACTTCTGGGAAGCCCCTTTTCTTCCGACTATTCGAAAAAAGCTTTTCCTTCCCAGGAAAAACGAAAGTATACGTATAACCAATGCTCCTGGGTGGAGGGGGGCATCGATAACAGGTGACACGGTGGCCAGAAGAGGTAGCCGAGGCAAAAAGCGAGCGCTTACCTCCTTGCCGCGTGTATCGCACGAGCAGCATCGGCCGAAGGTCAACCCTGCTTCCCCGAGCGGAGTATGTATAGGCCCCGGCCGGGGAGGAGGTGGAGATGCACGGCGCCGACGACACGAGAGAGCCCGCGCTCTCGTGAGGACATGCCCCGGGACACGGACGATTCGCTCAGCGCAAAAAGAAGGAGGGACACGAGAGAGGAGCTCCCGGCCACTATATCCCCCTTTATTTCCTCGCCTTGCCTTTCCGGCGAAGCACACTCCGTACGTGTATGTTGGGTCACCGGCCTTTCTCTCTCTCTCTCTCTTTCTCCGTCTTTTCTCGTTTCTTTTTTGTTTCAGCTGGTACGGATAGATTTACACGTGGCTTGTTTTTCGATTTTATTAAAATCCGGCATTAGAACAGGCCTGCGGGAGCAGCGTGCTGCACACGGACGACGAGGCAGTTGGAATTCTAGCTCGAGGAGTCTGGGAAAAATGCAAAATTCACGTGGAGCTAGGAAAGGTGCGCCTCGTCGGTGGTTCGAACGAGGCTACTTCGAGAGAGAGAGACCCTCTTCTCGCTCTCTCACAACGGGAGGTCCCGTGTTTTCGGAGCAGGCTAGTCGCAGTTTTGCTGGGCTGCGGTTTGTCTCGTCGGCTCGTCCTTTTTAAAGCCGCATTCTGCTGCAGAGAGTGCGCGCTGACTTTTCTTCTCCTCGGGGCCTCTTGTAAATTACCGGCTTGTCACAACTACAGCTGACGCGCGTGCGCTCGCTCCGAGAGAGAGAGGAGCCCCTCTCCCCCCCCCCCCCACGGCGGCGCTTTTTGCGCGCACGCGTCTCTTCTTTTCCTCTCGTCGCTTTTTTCTTCTTCTCTGTCTTTCTCTCTCTCTTTTTTTTTGTCTCCTTCAGTCATGTTCCTTGGAATTCCGAAAGATAAGTTTTCCGAATGGGCCTTGCCGGTGTGTCTCTCGTTGGAATTTCGTTTTAAAGGGGGCGCAGGGGGCACAGGGAAGGGGAGAGTCTGGAAACGCTGATTTAGGAAAAGAAAATTTCGTTGGGCAAGGACAAGCGTGTGATTTATTCGAGCGATTAAAGCCGTTGCTCATTTAAAGACGATATATTCACGGTAGCGAGGAGTCGAGGGAGATAGATAACATCGGTATGAGCATGGATATTCTTTTAATTCAGTATTTTAGGCTTTTATTACGCTGATAAATTTCGCTGCTCCGTAGCCGGACGACTAATATTACCTTCGATACCTGGGCATTTTTGTTTGTCTTGTAAACAGCGTGACTGGGTGGTTGAGAGAAAGAGGGAAAGGGAGAGAAGAAAAATAAAACAAAAAAAGAACCAACACGAAATTGAAAAGATGACTTTTGGAAATAGGGAAGATCGACCGGTGAAAGCCTCGATCATTGTTTAAACACGAGAGAAATTTGGAAAAAAATGTGAGAACGGTAGACGAGGGGGGGCCACCCGCATGTATATCCCGAGTCTCCAGGGTGACGTTTGCCTCCGGATCTCTTTTGGCGCGGTCAGGAACGTCGGATGATCGAGCGAATAGCCGGTCATTGTCGGGGATAGCTCTCGGGCAACAACTTCCGCCTGGCTTCTCTAATGGGATTATGTTAATAAATGGCTTTCAGAGAGTGAGGCAGAGAGAGAGAGAGAGAGAGAGAGAGAGAGAGAGAGAGAGAGAGAGAGAGAGAGAGAGAGAGAGAGAGAGAGACAGAAAGATTGACGCGTCTATACAGGAGTCGGACACGTTTCCCCCTTTGATACGCTGTAATGCACTCCAGCGGTCAGTTCATAACCATCTGGATTTTTCATTGAGCTGGTCCAGGCGATAACAAGTGAGGCAAACTGTAAAATGACGCGGATGGACGTATCAAGTCGTACTCAAGCACAATTTCCTTCTGCTTTCGAGACTCGGCCGTTCCTCTCTTTTCTCGTACACTGGAGAAAAAAAATTAAACAAGTGACTTTAGAGCCAGCGTCGTCAAACAAGCCGCACGAAAAATGCGTTCGAGCAGCCGAGGAGTTGACTCGATAGAGTTCAAGTAATGCAACGGTCCACACACTTGACCCACTCACTGCGGATGCGGTGGCGGGCACATCCGTGTGAACGTATACGGAGTCAAACGTGGCTGGGCCTATTGTCCGGCCAAGGAGGTTTAGAGAAGCCTCGGGATCCGCGCGTATAAACCTCGGCTTGTGCGCCGATCTCGAGCTTCCATCTCTTCCCGCAGCGGCCCTGGGGCATAGAGAGTGCGCTCATTCATACGCGGCGGGCCGCGATTTCGAATTGCATTTCGACTCGGCTCTTTCTCTAGACGAACGGCAAGGGGGGGGGGAGAGAATGGCGTATTATTCATGCGGAAAACAGCCCAGCCCTTATCGACGGGCAAATAATCTACAATTTGTCGAAGACTCGGCTGTGAGCGGTCGGTTTTTTTCTTCTTTAAATTCGATATACGCGAGGAGCCTCGAGGCTCCTTTGGCGTATAGTGCAGAAAGAGAGAGGGTGAGGAAGGCACGAGTTTTCCTGACGCCCCGATCTCTACTTGCAAGCGAGCTTTTGTTTGTATTATTTATGAGGATTTCGGATTCAGGCGCGAGAGGCTTAACTCGATCGCCGAAGTTGCTTGGGGGAGAGGTTTTTATGCTGATAAAGAGATATGCTACAGAACAGCTGGAATGCGTTTGCCAATGTGTAGTGGCTTCTTTCCTCTTTGCAGTTGCAAGTTATTTTGATGAAAAAAGAAGAAGAGGAATTCGCACGAATTTTGTGATAATGCAATGGTCATGCGAGTAATTACAACGAATTTAGTTGGGAGTCTGAAAAATTGAGTATACCAAGTATCGAGGAATGAAATTATAGCTTTTTGAATAATTCCATTTACTGTTTAAAACAGCAATTGTTTTGTTGTATTGTTACAAGTCTCTATTCGAAAATACTTGGCTCAAGATTCGTCGTATCTAACGTCGTTCCTAGTCGATTGCTTAGAAAATAGGTTATTCAAAATTTGTACAGGCCGAGAGAGATAAAAGGCCTTTTTTTTCACCAAACGCACTTTGACTAAATAATACCCTCTTAGAGTTACAGGCCGTATTTGCGTTGAATACTAAGTGAGAGAGTATAAAAGAAAACGAAAGAAAAAAAGGAGAGCATGCTTGAATGACGGAAATAGATAGGTGGAATTCAGTTTAATCAGTTTCGATAAGTGAAAAATATTCAACTATAGCGACGACGACGGCGGTGGCGGCAGCGGTTGTTGCTTACGTAACCTGCGGCCTCAACTTCTTTTTCGCCTATCTAAGTTCCATCGGCTTAAGCAGTCGTGCTAACAGCCTCGCGGCGCATTTTGCGGCCGCCGACTGCATAAGCCAAAGGCAAATTAAATGCGACGTGCAAGAACGAGAGACGCATAGCACATATAATACGGCCGAGCGCGTCAGTTACGGCTACTCGAAGCGGCAGCTTTCCTTCTATTCGGCCGCTGTGGAAGTCTTCTCCGAAGGCCAGAGCGGCCTATTGGAAGAAACTCGAAATTCTGAAATCCAATTATCGCGAGCGACAGAGAGAGAGAGAGAGAGAGAGAGAGAGAGAGAGAGAGAGAGAGAGAGCGCCGAGAGCGCTACCGGCTGCTAAGAAGTATATGAGGAGGAAGAGGAGGAACAAGCTATCAAATCCCGAATCCGGTGGGCCGCTTAAGATTCCCGATCTTGCGTGCGTCTATACGCAAGAGGTAAGAGACGAGAGGGAGAGAGAGGGCGAGGCCGGAGACACGAGGCGCACTTGGCATTAAAAATTAGAGTCGCGCTCGGCTCCCTCTCTCTCTGTCTCTGCGCGCTCTCGTCATTAATATTTATGGGACGCGCGGGCGCGAGCACGTAGGAGCGGCACATACGCGCGCCTCACCTGCGCTCTATACGCGCCTACGCGGCGAGCAGGCCCCGCTCGGAAAGCCTCTCTTTCCACCTAGACTGTATACAACTCGGCAGAATCGACTCCACGGCTGCCGCGCGAGCGAGTTTATTATCAACCGAGGCTGCGGAAAGACGTGGAATATTACCGAGCGTGGGGGGGATCTCCGTACACCTTTCCCCCTCGGACACCTTGTTTATAGTCGGTCCAATATTTTCGCGGAATATTGGTGGGATTTCCTAGGCTGATTTGTTTTCGTCTCTTATTTTTCATCTACGGGCGCGCGAGTAATTGCGGGAACTAGAGTGTCCGCGCGTTCGAGCGGACTAATATATCGGCGATGCTGGTAATCTGGCTTGGCTGGCTTCCCGACTGATTCTATTATCTTATGTGTAAAAAAAGTTGCGTCGATAAGAGAGGCCTTAAGTATACAGACAGGTCGTGTTCTTTCGTCCGGCGAAGCAATAGCCAGGCATTTTATGCGAGTGAGTAAGCGCTTTCTGCAGCCGAGGGAACGGTATAATGCTAGACATTGGCATGTCAATCGCTAAATTCACCTGAGCGATCGATCTATAACTTATATAAGACAATGCAGTTGTCGGATTCTATGCATACAGGTAATAGCGATACACGTCTATAGGCTCTGTTTTGTCAATTCTTGTAATGTTTATATATTCGCATTCTCGATCGTGTGCGTTTTTCGAACGACGCTCCAGAAGAAAATTTTCCAGCAATTTTCATCCTCGGCTTATTTAGCTTGTACGTGGATCATTAAAAATTGTCGATAAATTTGTACGTGAAATCGATTTCAATTGTAATTACAAACGATTAGATACGGCTAAAAGAACTCGGAGATAGGAGTCACCGATTTCTCTATCATCACGAATAGATCAATTAATTGATTATGTTTCATTTATCAACAGAGCACGGGACACAATCCCCGAGCGCCTTTTTTTTCGTCTGCTATATCGCAATTCAAATTGTCGTTCTGTGTATATCGAACAAAGCAGTTTGCATAGACGCCTTATCTTTGTTTTTGTAGAGCAAACGAAACAACGCCTAGTTTATCAATTAGTGTTTAAATATTTTTTTTATATTATTGTCTTGGAAGTCGAGAATTAATTTTGCGAAAAATGGCAAATTCAGAAAAGAAAATGTTTTCTCTCGCTTTGCATAAAAATCCGTGGAGTATCGTAGAGTTTCCGAAAAATACCATTGATAGCCGGGATATGCCGCGAGAAACCAGTTCGCGCGCGGCGATAAATTGTATTTTTGTCGTCCGAGAAATTCACGGTCCGCCGCTATTTATGCCTAGACCTATACTCGTTTATCCGTATATTTAGCCATACTAGGAATTCAATATCATAAATTCAATTCCAACAAAATAATTTCTCCTCTTTTTTCATCTGCAATCCTCCAATCCAAACCTACATCCATCCGCGTCCCATCACACCTGACAAATTCCTCGAATCTCCTAATTAGAAACAAAGTACAACTGCCATCATCAACGTCACTGCTAGTTTCGTGTATAGAAGCAAAAAAAGAAAATTCGCGATCGTTATATCCCCAACGGAAATAAAGTCCAAGCCTCGACAACTACTGTTCCATTACTCTCGGCTTTTCAAGTCACTCGAGCCGCGTACGTTCGCGCAGCTGCACTTCTGTAACTCCTGCCCCCCCTCCCCGGGCCCTCGACCCCCGTCACTCTCTTTCTCCTCATTACTGCATTATGCAGCGGTATGATATATAGAGTGAACATAACAGGGGAAATAGCAAGCGAGCGAGCAGTCGCGGTGTATTCATCGGCGCCGTAAAAAGCTACGCGGAGAGCCGGAGAGAAAAATAGCTGCGCCGCTGCTCTCAAGTAAACACACACACACGCTCGCTGGCTGCGGCGTTATCTCTCTCTTGAATATACGTGCCTTCGCAGGCGTCGTCGTTCGTGCGCCAGGGAACTGCCTGCCGAAGGAGAGGATGAGGTCGCCGCATGACAAAGCATCCGTATATAAAGCCTATGTACGTCTGCCGCGTCTTTTCTTTTCGGCTACATCAAAATTTCAGGCAGACGCGCGCCCGCGCAAAAGCGAACGGCTTCGAACTCGAGAGAGGGAGAGAGTAATCTCTTTCTCTCTCTCTCTCTTTCTCGAGCGTTGCTCGGGACGCCTTCGGCAGCTCGTTATTCGCTCGATGAAAGTTTAAGACTCGCTCAAGCCTCGCTTTGTGCGGGACTCGGCTTGATAAGGAACTGGAGTACACTCTCCGGATGAGCGTCTCGAGATGCTCGTGGCAGATAATATTGGCCAACTATATTGTATATACCGCTTGGAAATTGATGCGGCCACGAGGGAGAGAGGGAGAGATGAAAATGTGTGGCTTGCTGCTCCGTCAGAGCGCTCCGGGGAATGTAATTTCGAGGATTTAGATGAGAGATGGCTATTGTGTTGTCCGCGAATTTATAGACGTGTATCCGCAACTATGAGGTTGTGCACGTAGAGAGACGGGGAGAGGCCTTGAAGAGGCACTTGTTTATAGAGGATCTCTACCCTCTATCTGAATTGTAGGAGCGAGAGAAAGAAAGAGAGGGAGAAGTAATTGTCATTAGAGATAAGAACGAAGGTGGTTGTACAGAGGTGCGCACATCCGGATAACAGGCTTCGAATCAGCGTTCCAGCGATACTAAACTCGATCGTAAAGTCGGTTCCGTAGAGACTCCGCACGTTCAGAGAGACTACGGCGGCACGGCGGTCAAGCGGGCTTGAGTTCACGAGGTCCCGCGTCTCTTTCTCTCAAAAGAGTCGGTATATATCGGCGACCGTTATTCCACGTTCCCCTTCATCTTTCTCTCTCTCTCTCTCTCTCTCTCTCTCTTCCTCTTTCTCCTGAGCCACAGCAACAGCAGCAAGAGAGTACGAGACTCCCGATTTATTTTTATGGTTTTAAATTACTGTCTCGGCCGTTATCGGCGGCCTTTTTTCTCCGGGGCGTTCGACACTCCCGGCACGGAATGCGCCACACACGCGTACATACACGCCTGTCCAGTGCGCAGAGGAAGCCTATAGGAAGGAGAAGCAAAAGCCGTGGCGCGAAGGAAAAAAAGGAAGCGAGAAATATATGTGTATCGAGAGAAACAGAGAGAGATGCAGGGTAGCCTTTCTCTCCTTCGGATATACTTGGCCGATGCACACCCACACAGCGCCAGGTAGACAGTGAGAGAGACCCGCCTTATGCGCCAGCGGACGTGTATATATATATACAAGCGCACGTGCGCGCGTGGCCCGGCGCAGAAAAAGAACCAAAGGGGGAGAACGGAGCAGCAGGAGGAGAGAGAGAGACTTTCCTCCGGCGCTTTCGCCTCGCGTCCCCGTTCCCGATTTCGTGTATACGTACACGTACATCCGAGAGACCCAAGAGCTGCTTGGATTATTCAATATGGCCATATACACGAGCGCAGCGTCGCATGTTGCTCCGACTCTTTCGGGACGGATATTCGGGAATTTGTGTATACACGAATTTTGTGCCTGTAGAGGTCGAGGGTAAGACTTGGCAGTGACGTTTCACATGGATATATCCTAGTGGATAAGGAAGAATGACTCATGCTTTATCGGCGCATGTTATTCTTTGGCTGGCTAAGTGTGAAAGTGTATAGCAGAAGTCGTTGCCGTAACAACCAAGGTACTTGTGCGCGGGGAGGAATCGGGTACTGTTGATTTTATTGCGTTTACTTTAGGATTAAGACGTTGCTAAATATAGGTTACGATGATCATTGAAGTTTTTGAATTTGAGATGCGTGCGTATGTATATTACCTGCCGTTCGCGACGAAGAAAGATTTTCATTGCGCGTACGTTAACGAGGAAAAATTTAAGAGCGGAATTGCAGCCTCGCTGACGTAAACGATTAATTACGAGTTGTAGTTTTTTTTCTTTTTTCTTTTAATTTTTATCTGAATAATTTATGTATTTAAATTCGGATTCATTATAATAATGCCTCCGGCCTCCGTTTGGTACATAACGTATATCTCGACACAAGCAGATTTGTATGTAAATATAGTTTTTTTTTTCGAAAAAATCTATATATGTATTTATGTGTATATCCCCCTTCTTACTTTATTTCAAATTAGTATATTTATTGAATTAAGTAGATAATTGCAAATAATGAGCCTCGCGAAGCCCACATTAATTTCACAACTTCATTTCAAGATCGCGGCGAGCAAGCATTAATTTTCGATAGTATTACCATCGGTAACAAAAACCAAGGATAAAATAACCGTTCCGTAAAAAGACCAAGTCCGATTCGACCGGCATCGACTATAACAGTGCACCGGGATCGAATGCCAGTCGTATGAAAAAAAGAAAAAAAACTCGGGACAGGAAAACAATTGGAGGTCCCGCATAAATCCGCATCTCGAGAGTGGTATATATATAGAGGAAGCAAGCAGAGTATTGCCGAGGGCATTGCAATAACGGAGCGCGGCGTGCGCATATACACTGCAACTCACAAAGTCCTCCGCGCGCTGGGAAGGCGTGTACGAATGGCACCGGCGGAGGTGGGAGGAGGGGGGAAAGAGGGCCCGAAGATCGGTAGCCATATTTCCGCCGTGTATAGCCGATTAACGGTTCGCGGCCTCTTTACGCCGATAACAGCCCCTCTTCCCCCTTCCTCTGACTGTACCTCTCACGTCGCTTGTGTGCCCAGGTGTGCGCGCCTGCGATGCATATATGCATGCTCTCGAGGAGGAAGGGGGCGGCCCGTTTTTCGTATAATAACTCGCGTGCTCGTCGGTTCTGCCGCCTTAATTCGCCTTATCTATAACTCGGGTAGAGAGAGAGAGAGAGAGAGAGAGAGAGAGAGAGAGACCCTTGCCCCCTCTCTCTGTTCTCCTTCCGCACCCACGTCGTCGTCTGGCCCTCGGGACAAGGAGAGCGAGCCTCGCTTCGCTCCATTAGCGGCCGGCGAGCTGCAGATAAACATTAACGCGCGACTCGCAATTATCTTACTTTTTCTTGAGTCTCGTTGTCGTCGGAATCTTATTTATTTATTCTTCATTTCATTTTTCCACTCGACAAAACCCGCGGCTATACACATTGGTTCGGCTTTCGACGCAGCTCTATAAGCACCTCTCTTGCGTCCCCGGTAATCGGAGTCAATTAATTCTTATTTAATCGCCAGGGATAATTATGTAAAATCGAGAGAGAAAAAGAGGAAGAGAGGAAATCTAGGAGAACATTTATAAATCGGCCGATCGTCCCCCCTCCCTTTTTCTCTCTCTTTGAGGCGCATGCGCACGTGGGGAAAGGCTCACGCAACGCTACCGATTTTTTTGCTCTCGGCATTGATTCTGCGACGGATTGCGGAACGCGGCTCTCTCTCTCTCGCACCGAGAATCTTCGCGCGTACAGCGCTCCTTTCGCCAGGTCGAGAAAGAGCTCGCCGCGATCGGTTCTCCGCACCTGGCTGTGCCGATGGGCAATCTTGGCCTGGGCTGAAAATGGGGAGGAAAAAAGTTGAGGAAGGAGCCGTATAGCTCGCAAAAATTTACGGCGGCGATAAAAGCTCGCGCCAACGCGCTGGCGCAAGGCAGGCCGAGCGAAGAGCCCTTGGGCCGCGATAAGATAAAAATCTGCAAGCCCGAGAGTAAAAAGCCCGCGCTCAACAAGTGCTCGCTCGGTCGCAGGAAAGCGAGAGAAGGAAAGAGAGAGCGAGAGGAGCCGCCGGAGGACCAACGTTGCCATGCGCACCGCGTTGGCTAGCGCTGGCCTCCTGGTGGAGAGAGCGAGAGAGAGGATGGCCGAGAGGTGTAAGTAGTAGTGGCGCTCTTTGTTGGCGGCGCACAGCGGCGACGACTCACCTGGTAGATAGGCGGCACGCCTCTCGATGTAGGCCCAACGTCCCGCTCCCTCGGCGCTCTCTATTTCTCTGTGCGCACGTATACTTGGAGGACTTTTGAACTTCGCTGTGGGTATTGGGGGGTTGGGTTGCGATGGGTTTATACGAGACCAGGGTAAGGCGGAGCACTACGTTTTTCCTCGACAGCACACACTCGCGCGCGCGCGTACCGACGCGATCGAGAGCAAAGACTGAAAGGCTGCCCCGCGCAGCGCGCAGACACGGAGAATTTCGGTGAGCGGGGGCCAGCCACTCTCTCGCTCGCTCCTCCAGTCTCGTATATCGCGGAGTGGGGGTACACGCGACAGACGGGGTCCGATGTTTCTACTGCGCCTGCAGCGCCCAGAGACTTTATGCGGCCCCTGTAGGTATGTATGACTCAAAGAGGGGGCACCACTAGTTATGCCACCAATCGAGTGTGCTGCTTATGTGCAAATGCATATAGGTTTTCTACCTTTAATAATCTTGGAGATTACGAGGCTTTGTACCAAGAGCTCTTGCTGGAGTCGCTGCGTCAACTCGTAGAAAGCTCTCGACGATTTCTCGCTAAGGGCTGTTTTTATTCTGGTTGATGCTATTATAATCTGTAATCTCTATTTTGAATGATAATCGGTTAAGTTATTTTGTATATTTTACTTAATATTGAAGATATTGTTTTATTACTTGAGTTTTTTTTAAACTCGTTAATAAAGCTTTTTATGTTTAAAATTTGTAATGATCTTGTATAGGTAGGATCTCGGGTAGGATATAATAGTTACATATTACAGGACAACATAAAGCTTTTAACTATGCATAGAGTTCAAACGCTTACATTTTTTATTCTTAATGAGTACCATTTTCAAAGACGGGGAGGATTAATGTGCCATTCCCGTATAGTTTGAGATAAGAAATTCCAACAAGAAAATCTAAGAAAAAGAATTTTCTCAACTTTTCCGACCGCTTAGGAATTTATCCTGCTTAGTCTCAAAAAATCCAATGGTTAACACATTAGATCGATCGATTGGTACCTGATATTTTTCATTCTAACATGTATAGCCTAAAGTAGTGTCATCTAGTAGTACAGATACAAAATAAGAATTTGACATTTTTTTATATCACTAGAAATTACGTAAGTTACAATTACGATCAATATTTTCTTTAACGTAATGAAAATATTAAATTAAACAAAATCATTTAAAATACAGATATAAAATATTTTTAAATTTTAAATAAGATACGATGTAAGATAACAAATAAATTTATTTTCCGATTAGATAACAACTTTTTTGTAAACTATAATTTGAACGAAATGGTAAACCATTTATAATACCTTATATAATAAACTAAAGTTATGTAATGGGAAAATAATTTCATGATTATTTGTTAGTAATGTAGGAATCTGTTGACTGCCTGCAGCATCTGTTAATTCAACAGGTATTCCGTAGATTTCTGTAACAGGTAAGTCAGATTTCTTCTAATTTTCTAATGTATTGCTTTAAAAAAAACTTGGTACACAAAATTTATTACAAATAAAACATTAGTTTTTATTGGATAATATTTTACTAATAATAAACGTGGCCTACATAAAATTTGTTCTTAATTGATGATTAACAAATTTTCAATTAAAAGAGCCTGTAAAGAAGCTTATCGATCAATAATACAATTTTTATCCCGTGTACTTCGCTCCGTTGAATAAACGTATAGATTAATCTGTTAGCCACGTAAATTTAATTGAACACAATCTTATCGACTTTTATGAAATTTCAGCGAGGTGTTAGGATAAAATATGAAATTTATTACGCAGCTCTCGCGACGATAACACTCGAAAGATTAGCACTTTTTTTTCAAATGTACTTTCCCTCGATAATATCACGTTTATATTCGTTGAATAAACTTTGATAGTGCACTGCAGTGCAATTTTCTCAATTAACGACTGTTTTCATAAACACGAGAATTGGAACACCGTTACAAAACTATCTAAATTTTGAGAAAGAAAAAAAGAAGTGACTTTGAACGAGTGTATTTTGTCTTAATGATGCAAGTCGTACATCTTATCATCGTTCATACACGGACGCACTTGGGCAAGTTTCGTCTTAGCTTATGTTTTAATGATAATATTGACAGAAGATAGCAAGTGCATAGCAGACATAGGAATAGTCACGTCCGTAACCAAGTCATCAACGAAATATTAGCATTAATGGGTGTATTATTTTTTTTTATTATGTTTTATCAAACGGTTTTCCCAATAATTATCGGTTTAGTATAGTTTTAAGTGACGTTAAATAGGAACTGCCATTATAATAAATCGATTATTTCAACGTTATCGGCATATTAAAAATAGACTCAACTTTACCGAGATTTAAATTTTGTTACCATAACTGCCGCCATCACGTGGGCCTAATCGCATTTAGCGAAAACTTTTTAATAAAATAATAGTCAAATTTTATATTTCAATTTTTTCCTTCGCTTAAAAATAGCTTAGGGATTTCGATTTAAAAACTTCAAAGTTGATAGTAAACCGTGCACGATTTCATAAAAATGATCAGTTAGAAACAATAACGTTATCAAACCGATCGATAACAAGATCCTTCGCTCGAGCACTATCTGCGCCGCTGTTGGCATCAGCAGCAATAGCCGTTCGCGACTGGTCTGTCAGGCTTCGCCGAGAAAAATACCAGTGGGAGAGGGAGGGAGGGATGGGTGGGAGGGTAGACAAAAAGCGAGGAGTACGCGCGGGGCGAGATGAAAAAAAAAGCCGACGAAAGAAATCGGCTTGGCTCGCTGATGTCTGGTTGTAGCGGGGCATCGAGCGCTTCCTGAAACCGCGAGAGCTTGGCTATATAGCTCGTTTGCATGAGCTTGGGGGGCAAGAGGTGGGAGAGAGAGAGAAAGAGGTGTATACGTGGTGTGACGAGAGGCATGCGAAACGACAAAAACGAGCGGCCGAGAGCGTTGCGTGTGTGTTTTGCGATTGACGTTTTCCCTTGCGAAAAGCTGCGCTGTTACTACAGCGGCTAGATTCTCTTCCGCTGAGGTAAGTTTAGCTTTGTTTTTCTGCGCAGTGACGACGCGTCGATCGGCTGGAGCGGTTTCTGCTTGGTTTTTAGTGGTCCGGTTGTTGCTAAATTTTTTTTAATGGCCAGCTACTTTCGCGATGCGCTATACTTGACTCTCTGTTTATTCCGGTCCGTTTTCAGAATAAAATTGTAATAGTGAAAAATTATTGAGAATTCGCGATTAAATGAATAAGTATATATGTGTGTGCCTGTGACATCGATCTTACGATTCTTCTGTACGACACAGAAAAAAGTGATCGAGCAAGTCAATCCCAACACTTTGTTTACTCGACATAGCTATACCTATATCGTCGTTTTCAATTTTCTCGTCTCGGGTATAGACAAGCAATGGGAGTGGTGTGCCTGCTGGTGAAATGGCGATTGCCGATGCAGCTTTTTCTGACCACGGCAGCAATAGCAGTTACAGCAGCAGATCGCGCGTCCGTACGAAGTTGTCGAAGCAGCTTCGGGGGTTCCGCCTGGAAAGCCGGTATTTCTCGCTTTCTAGGCCCCACATCCCAGCAACCGACGTTGTCACTCTTCCGTTGAGGACTATCGTCTCGGCCCCGATTTTTCTCCGCGGCGCGATGCTCCCTCGAGCTTATTGTTCCTTTTCCGGTGGGTTCTTTCTTCTTTTTTTTTCTTCTTCTACCAAGCCAGCAGCGAATTATGCACTGCACGTCCGTGCGCGCGCGCGCAGTGCAGATGGGCCTTTTTTGTGCCGCGCGTCGAGCGCCATTGCAGGAGAACGATTCAACGGTATATTTACATCATTTGCGGCAATTTGAAGTTCGTACATAAATCAAGCTGATGCGACTGCCGGGAGAAAGATATATATCTCGGGAGAGCTCTGCGCCGGAGCTTCTTCGGGCGAGTTTTACGCGGAAAGACGCGCGCAGGCTTCGTCTCTTTTCCAGCGAGAGCGAATGCGCTAACTGTAAATCGTTAATTATACGCGGGACAGGGAGACACAGAGAGCGATACGGCTTGTGTCGCTAAATACGAGCAAGTATACGGGTAAACGTCGAACTATAATTTTCGAGCAGAAAAAAAGAACAGATTGGTGCTTTGAAATTCTACAGACGCAGCTCGGAGCCGCATAAACCGTATAGCAGCGGTCGATAAGTGCGCGTAATAAATATTTTCGGCGCGGAAACAGACGTTCAACAGGTTTTGGGTGTGGATAAATAGAGAGGCGGGCTGAGGGATGGGGAGAGGGGGCTTGAGCGGCAATGATTGACACCCGGCCAAAAGAGGACCATTAATTTTCGATATGTATTCGCGGCGGGACGGAAGTTCAGTGGACGTCAGGAGGCCGGACTACACCGGATGGGAGGGGACGTCGGATCGCCGGCGTGCGCGCGACCGAAATTCACGACTCGCCGGAGATGCAAAGGAGCTCGGCAATACGAAAGGAGGAAGGAGGCGACGGACAAAGGTTTTATAAAGGAGCCCGACGTAAAGACCAATGACAAATGGGATGTTATACGTGAGTGCTTTATATGGAAAGAGGGGGGGGGGAGTGGACAATGACACTAGATGTCCAAAGGCGCGAGTTAAG
Organism: Anagyrus pseudococci; assembly: GCA_030522585.1. Lineage (NCBI taxonomy): Eukaryota > Metazoa > Arthropoda > Insecta > Hymenoptera > Encyrtidae > Anagyrus > Anagyrus pseudococci. Next base: position 25,026 of record JAPYYQ010000615.1, on the reverse strand, counting down.
ATATTATTTTATTGATTCGTACATTCTAGGAACGGGGGTGGCCATCGCGTTGAACGAGCTAGAGGTGACTGCGACTCTCGATTTATTCGAGATGTTAATTTTTCATCATTAATGCTGCAGGGGTGGAGGGGAGTGAGGGTGTAACGGACGGGAAAGTCAGGGGTATATAGAAACCGCGCGGAGAGGGGACTTCCTCGTTCTACAGCGCATCCGCGCGCGGCCGCTCTGACATTGCGAAAGACATCGGTTCGCCGGATTTGGCCTTCATTAAGGAACCCCTGGCTCATTTGCCTTTCGGACGCGCGCGGCCGATTTCGCGAAGCCGACTTACGCCGTATAGTTTCTTGGGTGTATGTATGCGCGTATGCAAAGAGCGGTAGAGGAAGAAAAAGCTTGAGAGAGGGTCTGCTCACTCTCTCTCTCGTGTTTTTCGATTATTCGCTGCTCCCCTCGTTATCTTTGCTCTGTAATTAGCTCGGCAAATGAATCTTGCGATTTGCAAGGCGAAACGACCTGTTTCGGCAATTACGTGTATAGATGTGCGTGTGCGTGCGCGTTTTCGAAATTTCCGATGCTTCGCTCTCGTTTTACTTTTTTCCTTTTCTTTTTTAATCTTTATTTGATTCCTTTTTAAATATCGCGCGTAAAGTATTATATTATGTTATTCGTAAACGTACATCGGGGATTGTTAATAATGAAATTTGATTAGCATGCGAAATGAATATTACAATGAACGATCTTATTCATTTTAATGTTTCGAAGATATTATCGGTATTGTATGAAAATTGACGAAATAAAAAAGAAAAGGAAAAAGGCGAATGAAATTATCGGTCATCAGTGTGCGCTTAAATAGTCGCTGTAGCTCGAACGAGGAGACAATACACGTCCGCATCAAAGCCCACTCTCCGCTGGTGTCTTTTTAGCCGAGCGAAAAAAAAGGACAGCTAATGTACTTTCATCGTTAATGAACGAGATAGAGAGGTCAAGTATCAATTCAATTATCCCGTGATCAATTCCGCGCGAACGAGCGGCAGACTGTAATTCGATAGGATAATCGCGAGTGTGCTAAGCGAAGGGTATTTTAACGCACGAGTGTAGAATTAGCCGAGTAGGCGCAATTAAAGAAAATAAACCTCTCGCGTCCACGCAATCGTTCGGCATCGATCATCACGGGGTATTTCGTATCGTTAAGGTGAAAGCAGGGGGGGTTCGATTCGCGCCCGTAAACGCAACCGAGATTCGTCTTCGCGACAATCGCGCGCATTTCTCCGACTTTCCCCGTTGCGGTGAACGCTACAGCAGCAATGGATTCGCGCGTCGGATAAATCGCGCCTTTTAAGCTACATCGCTGAATTCCGGGCGTAATTTACCCCGCTTTTCGAGCGACCACTTCCCGGACGAGGCGAGTTGCCGCTTCCGAGCAGTAGCTCCGTGACAATGACATTGGTGTATAGCGTCGACGATTTGCCGCCAATGGGCGCCGGGTCGTTAGCATTCCAGGCACGTCTTTCGACAACTCGGACGGCCCTTGTTACCCGCTTGATTCCCCGGCTATCCGAGCGTGATGGATGGAATATTGCGCTCGAGCTTCTGGAAATAGCCGCGAATTTTGGCCGACGAGAGAGTGAGGATTCGCGCCGGAGAGGGAAGACAGATGTGTGACCTGCTAATGGAAAAATCGCTACGGTCTCTCGGGAAATTGGCGCCGTTCTGATTGCTTCATTGGACCTAATGAGAGAGTTCGCCGAGCTTCTTTTTTTTTTTGGTCGGGAGTTGGTTTTTTTCCAAGAGGAAAATGCGGGCTGATATTAATTGGACAAGTTTTAATAACCTGTACTTAGATTGGATTATAAAAAGAGATGATTTTTCAGTTGACAAAAAAACTGGCTCTGGCAAAAAAAGTTGCAATGACGCGCGCGTATATTCTCAAAAGCGAGCTACACTTGATATTATTTATTAAAAAAAATATGAATGAGAGACCGAGTAAACAGAGTATCATTGAAAACAGCAGTTTGATAATACTCTTACGATCGGGACAACGTAAGCGCGTGATTTTTTCGTAGGATCATCCGACACGCACCGCCCGCTGATAAACTTATCGAAATTTAAGCGTTTCAAAAAACTTCCACGATGTATACACATTGGTCGATTTTTCGTGGCTCATCTTAAACTTTCTTATCACTCTTTTCAAAGAAAAAAAAATTCGAGATATACTCGCGACTGTTTACATTTCGAGATTTTATAGCTGCGAGATTCGGCTGAGCTTTTTTTCTTCCTCCTCCCGCGACTTCACCTTAAATCGGACTTTCGATAAGTCCTCGGGTGTTACCTTACATTGTACTGTTGCATAACAGTACTCGATACTCGCCTTTTTAGAATACTGACAATGTCAGATACGATCAGCCTTGCGCTTATTATGCGCGTGCACGCTTACGCTAACTCACGTTAATCTTTTTGACGCCCGTTGAAACAGAGTGTGCGCGCGTCCCCCCTGTCCACGGCCTGTGGTTATTCTACTCTGTTTATTTACCACTTGACAACTTTAAGCGTCGCAGGCTGCAAAGCAAAACGACGAGTGCAATTCGACGCTGAAACAAGCCGAAGAATGCATATTCTATACATTACAAAAAATCAATTGCTCATCGGCATCGGCCTAAACAAGCAAACCGAATGCGCCCATCAAACACGCGCATTTTCCAACCACAGGGCATTAGCGCATTTCCAATAACCCAATACTACCCAAAATAATTCGTTCGCCCCCCGAAACGTAAACAAGCGCGCGCGCGGGCGTAAAGTGTCCCATCAGAACCCGGCTTGTTTCCATAGCATCAAGCTTCGAACTGTCGCCGACAGGCACTCGAGAAAGACAGAGCGATCGGTAAGAGCACGGAAGAGAAAGAAGCCTCGCGTGACACGCGAGAAAGAGCCTCTCGTCTTTTTTTGCTCCCACTATTCGAGGGAGGCGGCGCACGGAGGGCCCGAAGCGCGGGGCTAATTTTAAAAGCGCGCCTCCGACAGAGAGGCGGAAGTATACGCCCGAGCATTGCACCCGGCCTCTCCCTTCTTTCCCTCTTTCTCTCTCACTCATGTTTATACACACGTACTCCGGCTACCGAGCACGCGGGGGTCCTTTGTCAATGCCGCGAGACTTGCTTTCCCTCTCGATCGGGCCTGGCTTCGATGGCGAAATTGGCGATCCCCCTTTTCGAACGTATACATGTATATATGTACTGATCGCTGACTGCTCGCACGATGTCCTAGTTCCTTCTTTACTCTCCATCTCTCTCTCTCGCTTAGCTCTCGGTCGTTGTCGTCATTGAAAAGGTTCTCGGTAGCCCCTCTGTCTTGTACGTCAGAAAATTCGAATTGTCCATTGTGCGCGATTATATGCATCGGGCGCCTGTGTCGTTTTGCTTTTGTTTTATTTTTTTCTTTTCGGTCGGATCAACGAGCTTTTTCATTACAATAAATTAGCATACTTCGACGCTAATGTGGCGTGAAGAGAGGAAATTAATAGTCCGCGGGCAGGGGTCGCAGGAGTGGGAGAAGACGAGGGGGGGAGAGGAGGGAGTTAAGGGTTTTCTCGGAAGTCCAAGGTAATAAAACGCGCATTTAAATAACTCTGGCATGCATTGTGTGTGCACCCGTGCACTCCCTCCTTCCATCTCTCTCTCTTACTCTTAGTTTGTTGAGAGGGGGTCTCTTTGGTTGCAGCTATGCTGCCTATAACGTTCGCGTGCGTGAAAACTTGTTTCTATTCCATTACACCGGAATCTGCCGGCAAGAAATTTCGCGAAAAAAAAAAATAAATAAAAAGACGCGAAACTCCTTGTTTAATTGTCCGATTAGCTATAGCCATTGCTGCTTAACGAACGTTCTTTCTCTCTATTTCTCTCTCGTGACGGTTCGCGCAGCGTCGAAAAAGCGCCGAGTCAAGCTCCTCGCAAGCCTCGCGGACGGCATATAGCAGTAGCAGCTGCTGCTCATCTAATAAACGACCTTCGCGTCGACGGCCATTGTTGTGTAAAGCGCGTAGATACATAGTCTTGAGTTGTGCTCGGACAATGACGCCGGCCAGGCCTTTACTAACGGAGAGAGAGAGAGAGAGAGCCGCAGTAAAGTCACTATATACGATTTGTCCATCGCGCCCTCCCGGCTCTCTCTCTCTCTCCTCCACACCTCGTTCTCGCTTTGTGATCCAAGCGACGCCGGCGTCAACCGATGATAATACAAGCCTGGATTTCCGCTCTTTGTTGACGCGGCTTCCTTTTCTTCCTTTATTTTTTCTTCATTTTCATATGCCCGCAAGAGAGGTATTTGCTAGTCGTATACATACGCACGCGACGCTTCTATATACACATATAGAGGAAACGGAGTCGCCGCGATGACAAACAGCCCACCCCCCAGCCGCACGAATCTTCCCTCCCGATAGCGCGAAACTTTCAACTCTTCTCGCTTCTTCGGCTTATCGAATACCGCTATAGAGCTGGAAAAGCAAGGGTCTGAAGTACACGCGAGCTGGCTTCACGACCTCCGAGTAGCTTTTGATAAACATGAATTCCATTAGTCCGGTTCTTAACATAAAGGAATAGTCACCGCTCGTATACGTACATAGCGTGTTACCTAATGAAAAATTGAACGGCTAAAAATAAAGGGATCGACAAGTCGAGAGCAAAAGGAGCGGTTAGTACAGACAAAGTGCCAATATGCGCGCGCGAGAGAGAGGGAGAGAGAGCGAGGTAGAGTCGAGGAGGAGGAATCGGTGCGCAGGCCCGGAGACAATGAAATCCGGCAGTCGTCGTCGTCGTCGTCGCCGGCGGCGGCGGTAGAGGCGAATTAACACTGACCTAGGGAATGCCCAGCAAGGTCGTCTCGCCTATACACCGCCGACGCGGCTCTGCATCGCATTACATCTCCGACCGGGACTCTCTTGATAAGCGCCGATTGGCCCGCGCGTGACGCGCTGCCCCGCTACCGTTGCGCCGCGCTGCAGAGCTCTCTCGGCCGAGCCGTTAGGACCAGCGCAATTGCAAGCATCCGCAGATTTGCGCGGAATTCCGCGATGCCTTTTCCATCCCGACTTATCTAATCGACTTTTTCTCTTTCCTTCCCCCCCCCCCCGTTTTTTTTTTTTTTTTTTTAAGGACGGACTTTTCAGTCGGCGCTTTGTGAAAGCCATCCGAGAGAAAACCCTTCGTACTCTCGAGATGCCGCAGAGAACTTGTTGTGTATAAATAGGGGTATCTTTAATTGGCGCCATCGAGATATATCGCTATACGCGCTCTACGCGCGGCTTTTCTTTGTTTTCTTGCACTGGCGTGCAAGCACGTGTCGTTGGCGCGGGTGTGGGCTGTTACAATTTTCTCGGTCGCCTCTATACTCTACAGTGGTACTGCAAAAATATGAAAGTTCGTTTTTTGCGGAATAATCATGTTTTATTGAAAAGTTTAATGCGCGCTCGCATAATTGAGTCGAGTCGCGTCCATTAACATTAACATCGGGGGCGTCCAGTGATAAATGCGCAGAGCCGCGTATAGGTCGCGACGCGGGGAAAACTATAAAGCTAAAGCAACTTTTTTTGCAAGCTTTTAATGCCGCGCACTTGGCTTACTTTCATCGCAGGGGGGGGGCAAGGAGAAGGGGGAGAAGAAGGGGAGCATTAAATTCTTATCCGGCAAAAGTGCGAGAGACTTGTCGTATAATTTTGGTTAAGCTGTACGCCGTGAAATCTAAGATCGGTTAGCTAATAAACGACGATACGCCGCATTCGCCTGCTCAATTAAGCTATGAAATCCGTTTAATAAGCAACTAACAAAGTAAGAGAAATTAGCGCTTGGCGCGCGTACGCGTCTACATCAGGCTGAAGCGGCAGCTGCAAACTTTATACTGCCTGATAAATTTCTCCCAACGTCCCCATCGAATGGCCGCCATAAACGGAATCCCGCGCGAAAGCGCCACGGCGCTCACGCCCACGTTGTAAAAATCGACCGAGAATACCTCCCCCCTCCCACTCTCTGTTTCTCTACAGCGAGAAAAGAGCCGACGAAACTTTTCTCGTAAAGTTCCGCCGAATTGATAAGAGCCTGACTTGATTTTCCTCTCTTGTACTCTCTAGAGCCTATAAACGCTGCAAATCGCCGAGGCGCGAACTAGCCGAGCCCGACAAGATACGCGTACACTCACGTGTCCTGTCCGCTGTGGGGACGAGACGATGTGTTGGGGACAATTTATCGGACGTTCTAATGCTTAGAGCTCTGCTACGAGCACGCGCAAGCTCATCTGCATGACCATTTCAATTTATATATATAAGCAGGTCCTAGGCTTTCGTATAGAACGCTTTCCGCTTTGAGTTGCTTCGAACGTTTTGTTTCTTGATAGTGTTTTTATAAAATTTTTAAAAGACTTGGAAAAATCAGTGATTTTTCACGTTGAAGAGACAGTATCATTAACAGATTTGTTTCGAAATTTCTCTATAAGGTCGGCAAAAATTTTTTTTGAGCAGTTGCTGATCAACGCTGAGACAACGACGTTATGCCTGATTTAATGAGCGCTACTTATGGGGCGTCGATGTAGAACTCAATTAGGATGCTGCTGTATTGCCAAGGCCGACAACATTTAGTCGACAGATAGTTTGTCTTACGATTCTGTCGACGAATTTTTCGCGACGATACGAAAAATTCGGGTCATGAGAATCGAGTATATTCACAAGTCCCTCTCGTGAACGATATTAAGCCTCTTGTGTCAAGTTCAAGCTCGAGCAAACGATCAATATTAACAGAAAGATTTTGGCTAATCAAAGAGACGCTCCGGACGATGCTTAAATAGACCGCAATCATCGAGAGAAATTCCAGCACGCGACGAGCGTTATTAGTGACATATACACATATACACATATATAGGCACATATACATATCTCGGTTTTAATCGTCAAAATTCTCATCGGAGTATAGGCCGGCGGTGCAAGTCCGTAATCGTTGATGCGGTCAACGAGGCCCCGTTAATCCTACATCGGCGAAGCGCGCTGCTCGTTAGCATACATAAAGCTCGCAACAAAGTCGGCATTGCTGCGCTTGGCCGTCAGGCCAACTTCAATCGCGAATGTTTGCGGAGTCTTTGGTCACTCGAAAAATCCATAACGTCCTTAAGCCTCGTGAATCTCGGCTCTGTTGAGCTAAGGCAACGGAAAGAGATTCTATACCAATTTCGAATGATCGAGGGAGAGAGAGAGAGAGGGTTCGAAAGAGAGCATTAAGGCATCCGTATACGGTTTCTTTATTATCAATTATACGAGAGTCGCGATCTGGCTTTCGTTCCTTTTTTCTCTCCCTCTCTTCTCCAGTCCGTCTCTTCTTCGGCTTAGTCATATCGATTCTCGTTCTCGTGGGACGCAGATGTATGCTTATTGACCCAGAAAGTCACTTCGCCTACGGATAAGGAGAATGGCGAAAGAAGCGGCGTCCAATTGATGATAAGGATGAGCAAAATTAATGTGCATTAGCTTAGAGGCCATTTTCGATTTCGAGCTTTTTAATTTCAACGAGCAGAGCGCTTTGCTCAAAGTATTATGTATAGGCGATGCCTACTGATTTTTGCGACAGTTTTATATTTGAATTAAGCGTGAGCCTACGGTCTTAGTCTAAATGAATGATCTTTAATTTTAGTAAGATGCAGGTACGAGTTTAGGAATAAAATTTGAAAAATTTCGAAAGTGTTTAAACGAGTAGAAACAGGTCGGGTCGGGTGAGACGAAGTATACGTATAACGTGTACATACATACACATCATTTTATCTGATAAAATTTTTTGTGCTTTTCACCGTTGGCTAGGGACTATCGCGATCAATTACGCCTTAAATCCACATACAGCTAGGCGAGCGTATAGACTCGTTAGAACAATAAGTTGATAAAAAAAATTTATTTAGCTAGCCTAATGGGCCGAGATGGTTACTGTACGCTCGGTAGACGCGAAGCATTAGATATTAGCATGAGATATATCAATCTGTAAGAATCAATTTCTTACGGCTGCTTTATTCCGAGTAGAAAGCTGATCAGATTTCCTTGATAGACGATCAACGTATGCGCGATTGTAAGCCCGTAGCACTATTAACCCTCTGTCAATCACGTCAATTATTTTGCCGTATCGTCTAGCGCATCGTCCTTGTTTCCCCTCTCGCCTCTTTAAAACTCGAAAAGACGAGAAAAAAAAGGATTATAAAAGTTACCACCCATCAGTTAATACACTCCCGCGCGTTCCTTTGCAAAAACTCAAAATGCATTCAGGTGCTCAGGGAGGAAATTGCAAGCTACGGTAGCCGATCGCGTGCCCTCCGAACTCCCACGCGATGAGGTAAATCGTCCCGGCCTTGAGGATCCCGCGTAACCTATCGGCTGCAATCGATATATGCCGCACTTGCTGCATATAATTGTTCAGGGGGGGGGGAGTCGGGTCGCTGATAATGGGGCGAGTAGAGAGAGAGAAAGAGCGCGTGGCCGGCAGCTGGCTCTCATAAAGCCGAGTCGATCGCGCGGCTCCCGCCAAGGCCGACTTGGATTACTGTAATCTCCGGCTCTTTTCAAAGGACCCCAAGGCTTCCGTAGAGCCCCGCGCATATACCTCTTTTATGCCTCGATCGCGGCAATTGCTCTCCGCCAACTCCTCGGCCCTCTCTTTCTCTCATTCTCTTTCCATCTCTTTCTCGGTCTACGGGAGATTCGATCGCGTGCACCAAGACGCTGCAGCTTATGTCAGACAAGTCGCAGTCGTTTATACTCTTTCGCGGACACTCAAATTGACGAGGTGCTGTGGGACCTTTTTCGACTCGCCGAGATTAGACTTGGATGTTGCCTGTGGCTTGTTTGTTTAGAGTTGCAGGCGTGTCGCCTGGATATATCTCCCTCCGTGCGGATTAAGCGAAATACTGCGGCTTGGATTTTGTCGTCGATCCTGCGGTTTTTATCAACAAGAGAATACCATTGTTTCGTTATCGTTGGGTTTGCTTACTGTTTCTTGGGCACGGCTTTACCGAATTTTATTTTGTTCGACGCGATCATTTGACACTGAAGTCGCCAGTGTATATGCGAGAGTGCAAATTTGACTTGGATAAGCCGGTTAAATCTATTTTGTGAATATTTAGCAATCGCTTCTTTACTCTAGTAGAATAGGTGCGGTACAGTAAGACAATCCAGCTCTTAAACGTACAAAAACAAGCCAAGTCAAAGTCACATCTTAAGAGTTAAATACTGAATCGACGAAGCGGAAGCACAATAAGCGGTCCGTTTAAAGCCCCTGTAATTATTAAATTACACGCGACATCCAACACCGATCTCTAAATCATAGATCGGTACGGCGCGCAGCGATTCAGCTCCGAAGTAATGCAAGTTTCGTCTGCGTCACAGTAGTCGTCGCAAGCTCGCCTACCCCAACGATCGAATCAGAAGCAAGAGCATGAAGGGGCGAGGGAGGGTGTAGGGGCAAAGGTGCTACCTGTAGGATTAAAGACGCGCGCGAGGTGCAGGCCAATAAGTCGAAAGCGATCGGGCCGCGGCGCAACGATCTTTTTCAGCTCGCCGACGCACGTAAGAGAGCGAGGCCGGAGGAGGGGACGCGCACGCGGACCGCGAGGAGCGAGCCTCGCGCGCTCCTCACGCACAGCGTATATACGCGCGGAGCAGTGTGTCGAGCACATAGGGTGTCGGAGGGGGCCCCGCCGCGGAGATAGACTACTCTCCTGAGCAAGAGGGAGAGAGAGAGAGAGAGCGAGAGGGGCGGGGGGAGAGGCCGAGCGCTGCCGGCGGCGACGGACCCCGGAGCTGCTGGCGCTGCCGCTCGCCGCAGTCCTAACTCGACTTCGGCCCGTGATAGATTGAGCCGCGAGCGCGTGTGTGTCGCCGGCCGATCATTCGGCTCCTCCTCCAGCGGTGCACGCTTCTTCTTCCTCTCTCTTTTTCTCAAGCGCCTCGCCTTGATACGGCCGGGCCACCAGGACAGCGGAGCACATCGATCGAGGGAGAGCCAAAGAGAGAGCGAGGGATAAGCAGGGGCCGCGGGACGCGCGAGACCGGCCCGCGGCTAATTCAGCCGCCAACCCTACTCCCACCCTCGCCGCTAGCAACCCCCCGTCACAGTCCCGAGGTCGGTTCTCCGACCGAAACGGCGGCTCAGCTTGCAGAGGAGCGGATCTTACAGCCGGAGGTAAGAACCTGTCTGCTAAGCTTGTAGGCTCAGCTATGAGGCTGTTTACTCGGATGCTGAGGTGCGTTGCAAAAGCCGCGAGATTGCACGTATACCAAGAGCGTCGCGTGATGATTGGCGCTTTTTTCTTGGGTAAACCCACCCCCTTTCCCCCTTCCCGCAGCTGTGTGTGTGTGTCTGTGTCTGTGTGGTGAGGCCAGCACTCGTCGGCGAGCTGGCGCAAATGAGTCTCGCGATTATGTCAGTTTCGAGAGTGAAAGGTTTTTAAGCTGCTCCACATCTCTCTCGCGAACCTTATTGTTTTAATGCTTGGATACTGGGATGGCGCGAGATGACTTTTTGCTTCAGGAGAATCCGGGGGGTTAAGTGAAGTTTTTTTTTTGTCAGTGAGCGATTCTGAAATTTTGCTAACGAGAAATTAATTTTCGTACGAGAGCGAGGTTGATGCAGCGAGATGGGATTTTTACGCGATGTTTGTTGGATTTAAGAAAAATAATCGTTGGTCAGTTCTGTGTTGACATTGTACTACGGTAGTTAACGACGATTTAAGGTAAATATTATTTTGATCGCGGCCAATAAAGTGCTCCGTGGCGTAATCTTTTTAAAAATATAATTTTACGAGCAAGATTGTATCCGAGCAATTGACGAAATAACGATTTGATTGAGCAGTTTTGAAAATATTTATTTGCAGGTTATTTAGACTGAAGTTGAGTGATAATATTTTTTTCTGCCTGCCGTGACATTTTTGACGTTGTTGCAATAGATAAGTTCTTGGTAATCTTGAAAAGTATGTAACTTTGTTTTTTCTTTTTTTTCTTGCTTTTTTTTATGGCGAAACGAGAAAAATTTATTGACAGATGGCCTTCCGGTTTATCAGTGATAAATAAAAAAAATTGTTTAATTCAACCTTGAAAAAATCAATAATTTTTCGTTTTATATTGCAAGAGGATTAAAGTGCTAAAAATAACTTTAGCGAGAATTGATAAAGAATTTTAGGAATTTGTATTTTTAAAAATCAATGTGTGTTAATGGTACGAATCGGGCGTCTTTCTTTGCATTACGTAAGTAATAAAAGCAAAATATATAGATCGATCCCAAACTTGAATAAATTAAACATTGTAAATAAGCGCAAAAAAGTGATAAGGCTTTTTAGTTCGTTTTAATAAGATGCAGGAAACTATTATATAAGAAAAAAGAACTTTGTTTTGTACATTCCATTCGTCCAAATGATCTAAATCAATTCTATTTTTTTACAGTCAAAATTTTGTAATAACATTTTACTTCTCAATATTCTCCAGTTTTAATCTTGTAGTGAAAAAATGTTTCACCACAAATTCAAAATCGTATGACGTTAAGTCGTACGAATGAAAACCATAAGGTTTGCCGGTAGTATTTGCTTAATTTGTAATTAAAATTTTCCTCCGAGAATATTCGTTAACATTGAATCCCCCCCAAAAAAGAAAAGAAAACACGTCGGATTTTTTTTTAAAAGCGAAATCACAATTACCTAACTAAAAAGTCTTGCACTGCCCGAGTTTTATTGCCCCGAGTAAAATTTCATTCTCACATTAAAGTTTCACTCCAGTTTATTTCAAGAGAGAGAGAAAAAGAGAGCTGGTACGCTCAACCTGTTCTCTTGCGCGTTAATCAAACAGATATTATCATTTAAATAACGTAGTTAAAGAAAATGAAATAAATCTCGAGCTTTTCACTTCAATAACAATGATGTACGATTTTCCAAGCGACTCTATATTGCAAACAGCTTAAATTTTCAGCGTTAGACGCGTTACAGTCAGGCCAGAGTCTCGTAAAGAAGAAACCCAATCGAAGTCGTAAATAACGGGCCAGGCCGGAGAAGAATAGAGAGGCGCGAGTCGAAATAAATCAGTAGACCGTGGATATGTTTGAAAGAAGCCAAGAGAACCGGGGCTCCTCCTAATCGCTTTCGGGCTCTGCCGTGACAACTCGCATTGGCCTCTCCCATAGTTTCTATTATCACGTTCCTTTTCTCTATTCTCCACGCCTTGATCAGCAATCAGTAACGTTCGCAGCCCATACGCGATGGCAATTTTTGTTTTCGCTCGACTTCTTTCGACGTATTCTATACTTACACTCGAGCGTCCTTTATCATTTTAATTTTTTTTTTCACCGAAAGATTCGTGATATGCTGAAATAGGAGATTGACTTTTAGATCAGTTTTGAAAAATCCCATCCAAAGCAATAAAATCGTGACGCAAAGGCTCAAGTCTAAGCGCGTTCGCCGAGATAACCCAAGGGGAAACCCTTGACTGAAATCCAAATTTATCCGCGTGGGACAAAAAGCCATAAGGAGAATGAACAGGGGGAAAAGAGGGGGGGCTATGGAAAAGCGCATTCCAAGAAAGCGCATCCGAAAAGCGGTGAGAGCGTCACAGACACACACAATGACTGATTAATTCCTTCCTCTCCCGCGGGCATTAGCATTCGTCGCTGTCGTCGTCGACGTTGTCGTCAAGCTCCTCCGTGTAGCTCCTCCGCGAGGCGCGCGCGTTAGGTAACGCCCGGCCCGGCTCTTTTATTTAGCGTCCAGGCGTGTATACGCGCGCGTGCGCACGTAACACTTTCGAATTTCGTCGACGCATTAGTATTGAATCCGGCCGAGCTCGGGCGCAGCGGTATATATGCCTCGGCTTTTATTCCACCGTACACGCGCCTTACGAATTTCGGGCTGCATTCTCGTTCGCATCTACACTTCTCTCTTTCGGCGCTTCGTCTTATCGCGAGCTGATAAGAAGCAGCCGAGCTGTAGGCCTCTCGCAACGCGCGCGCTCGCGAGAAATCGTGCGCCGCCTGCAGCGGGGCTGGTTTCCGCGGATTGTCGCGTTTCTCGCCTTTTTCGACAACGCGACCGCTTGCTTTTTCTACACCCCCCCCTCCTCCTCCCTCTGGGTACGCGTCTCCCTTCCACCTCGCAGACGCTTGCCTTTACGGATTATGAATGACGCGTGTGCGCCTGTGGGTCTCTCTATACACGGCCAAGACCCGAGAGCGATCCTACGCGGATAAGACGGCCTTTCTTTTTCTATATGTTCCGCGGAATTCCGCGCAACGAGAATAAAATGTGAAACAGCAAGATAACGGCCACTACGTAAACATGCATTGAGTTTTAATGCAAGTTTTTCTTTTCTCTCTCTCTCTCTCTCTCTCTTTCCCTTTTTTTCTTTTTTCTTCGCAATTATATTTATTGTTGTCTCGAGTAATAGGCGTGTAGGTAAAAGTATATATGGGTTCGAAAGAAAGATTATTGCTGCATAGAGGGACGTAATCGCGTGGCTGGGAAAATTTACTCTTTTTTTATTGTTCGTTTTATCTAATTTGTTTGCCTGGAATTCCTGTAAGGTGCGTGTAATAATCTTTTCTCTTGAAATCTGATAATTTATATACGGATGAATCAAGGGTAATCGGGCGCGTTCCCAGCGGATTAAGAACTGTCGCTATGAATCAGTGTTTTCAAAACAGATTTCAGTTATTTTTAAAATATTCAATAGTGTCTTTAGGCGCGCCCTAGCTGACATTGATACATTAATAAAGTCGGTTAATTTTATTTGTTCAATGGTACATTTCTTGTAAAAACTTTTTATGTTACCAATAATTTTTACCATGAAAATTTTTTCTAAATATTCAGTTTCGTAATTGAATTAAATACATTTTTATAATCTTCAACTGCACTTATGCAATATCAAAATATTACACGAGTATTTTAGTTTTATAAAATTCTGGACTATTAGTCATCGATTCGAAAAATAATTTGATTTACAGATAAACCACCACATTCACACTTTTGTATTCGAGTAAACTCGATAACAAAACCGCAGAAAAGTTAATGTAATCCAATCTGCTAACATTTTAAATATAATTTAAAACTAGATTTCAATATCGATTTGCCACTTTTCATTAAATTCAAGTGTAAAAATTGATTTCTTTATTAAACACTGAAACACTTTGGCACAAAAAGATGCTCGGCATTCGATAAAATTTCAATGTCAACGTTCAAATTGCCGGCAATAAAAATTGCAACATTGTAGTCGCGTATTTTTTAGGAGCGAAAAGTTTGATAAGATAATTATCATTTGAAGAAGATTAATTGCAAGATTCAACCAGTGTGCTGCGCGGCTGTGCATTAGTCGAACATGTGAATCCTCGATCGATGCACATGCGAGATAACTTATTACCGGATTTCCGAAAGTCCATTATCAAAAATCGTCGGTAGTTTTCAAAAAGTCTGCAAGCACATATTAAAACAGTAAGATTCCAAAAAAACTCGTCCGCGGAAACATAAAATTCGAAAAAAGCATCTGAAGACGGATGATCCATCGGACTAAATATACCCGCGTCTCTCTCGTATTACGATATACAGCGCGCGAAATTTCGCTTGGCGAGAGGATATACGCACAAGAGTGGACCGAAACTAGGTCGCTCGACGATTTCCAAAAGTCCGCGGGTAACAGTAGCTGCCATTTCGCGAAATCTCCTCCCACTTTTTTTTCCTCACTCTCCTTCGTTTTACTCTCGTGCTCGTGCGGGAGAGCTTGTTGTGCAAGCCGAGAGAGAGAGAAAGAGAAAGAGCAATCGGAAAAGTGGCCGATCCATCGCGCGCGTTGTAGGTAACTCTCTCGCGGCGAAAGAGAATGAAAAGCCGCGCGGCACTCACCTGCGAAATTGAATCCGCCGGCCTCAAGGTCGTCGAGCGCGCGCGCGCGAGCTCCGCGCCACTCGCTACTTCTTTTGCGGATGCGCGATCAACGTCTTGACTGACTGCAGGCTCGCACTAATAAGTATCGTTAATTGCAAGCTGAGTTCGGGGTGTAATCTAGTTCGTGTACCAAGGTATCCCATCAAAAAAAAATATCGTTAATGATTTACAATCAAATTTGGTAATTTGTTTATCTATTTCGTAAATATTCATCGACGCGTACTTGTTCAACGATAAATATTGATCTCGCTGTGAAAAACTACGCGCAGTTTGTACGTCGAGAAAAGTCGTGCTACTTCTCAGCTACTTAAACACTCGGCTATGCGAAAACATACAATTCTCTGGTCTTTGACGACACACTCCAGCGTAAAAAGAACTAAACACACTTGTCATTCAATCGTCGGAGAGTCTTCACGAGCTATCGCGCGAGTAGATTTGCCTTTGCGACTGTACGCACATATGCACGCATAAAGGAAAATAAAAACGCCGTGCGTGATGGTCTCTAGTGCTGATTTTTTGTCGAGTTGACACTTGCTGCAGTTGCGCGGCTCGTCTTTTTTTTCTCTCCCCAAGCCTCGAATTCTTTTGTTTTTGCAGACGAATGGATTTGGTAAAAAAAAGTTACCCGAAAGAGTTTTATTAGTTTAGGGTGACAGTTGCCTTTTGAGTGTTATTGCTGAGCGATTTCGGTATTGTTTGGACGAGAATTGTCTTAAAAAGCTAATTAAACGTTATTTTAATTTTTCAATTTATTATTGAATACAAGTGAAATAAAATGTAATACGTGAAAAGATACCAAGAAGAAAAAATTCGTTATTAAGGGCATAGTGCGTAAAACTTTTCTAGTCTCCTCTTATCTAATACAATATGTCACGCGTAAGTGCATTGCACAGGCTTAGATATTTGAACAACTGTTTGATAAAACAGGAAAACAAGTAAAAGCCGACAAGTCGAAAAAATACACTTCACATAACGTGTGTATACTACGAAACATTTTATAAAGACATAGAAAACGTCTTACAACAAAAAACTCGAAATCAAATTACACGTATATCTCCATAAAATTGAATCTCTCCTAAACACACCAATAGGAAAATGAACAGGATCGATATAGAGAGCAACATCGTTATTCCGTAAAAATCGTGATTTATATCCTCGTTCCGACAAATTCGCCTTTCCCAGGAAAAAAAAGTCCCCGCAAAGATTACAAGCCTAAGCCACAGGCTGCAAGGAATCACAGTTTAAGCGGGAAAGAGCCGATCGAGAATCCAAGTAAAAGTGGCGCCTTCCGGGCAAGGTGATTGGGCGTGGTGCTTGCTGGGCGATAATAAAAAGACGAGTGCGATAGGGAGGGGGGGATGGCTGGTAAAAGCTAAGCCGATGATTCAGCTGCTGCCCCCGCGATCCGTGTGCGACCGTTATCGCCTCGTTGCCTCTTATCGCGATCGATGAAAGAGTCGCGGGCGCGCGCACACTCACGTGTCTTTATCTCCGCGCTGGGCTTGCTCTGCACGCCGGTCTACGCGCTATTAACGCCTGGACGGTCTAACGATAGACAAGAGTCAAGGGAAGCTTGTGCGCCCTCGAAAGCACACATACTCCGATACTTTTGGATACTGCTGTTTAGTTGTGTTTATTTTCTGGGAAACTCGTGCCATTCGGATCGTAGAGACAATCTGGAGGAGTAAGTGATTAGATAAGTTACCATGGTCGTTTCATCTTTTTTTTTCTTTTTCTCTTTCCTTCGGCGCGCACTTGAAATTTACGAGATTGGAAGGCTTTTTTTCGATCGAGAAGTGTATACTTGTGCGTCGTTTGGTTACTCGCTCCGCAAGAATAAAATAAATATATCGTACAGTAACGCGAATGTTTATTGTTAATTTTGAAATAATATTAGCTTTGTTGCGTTGTTATGTGGATATGTTTGATTAATCGACGATATTATGTATGTTGAAAAAAACAAAATTAGATAAATGTCGCAGGGTCTAGTTCGTTCGTAAATTTATTGCTTTGCCTACAGCCATTGAGTTTCAATTAAAGCGAATAGCCTATAATTTCTCAAATAACGCTTTCTGAACGCAGACCCACAGACACACAAACACTTGGTCTCCGTTAAAAAAAAAAAGACCGACAGCCGGGAGTTCGGGATAAAAAGCCAGGAATTAGTGTCGTCCGGCATCGGACACGTCCGTCACACTTTATTGCATTGCCGCACGTTTCAATGCTATCGGCTGAGAAGTAAGTTGCCTACAAGTGCCGGGTGGCGTGTGCGAGAAAAAACACTTAATCGTCATCGCGTAATTCGCCGGGTGTCGCCCTTACTCTTCTTCCGACCCTCCGACTACTGTTGTGTCCGAGCTTAAAAATTCCATCGATACATACTTGGTTATTTTATAGCAAGTATTTTCTTTTGCAAGCGATAAAAATGCGCTTTTGTGTAAACGATGAGCCGCGCGCTTGCTATCGGCAAAGTGTTTGTGTGTGCGCTTGTGTGTATTCCCGCGTTTTTATGGTCACCGCAATTACATTCGTTCGCGTGTGGACACGAAAAAGAACACACTGTTGATTGTACGGCTACTCGTGTAACGTGTTTTACAAGCGGACTTTTCGCGCTCGATTAAAATTTCTTTTGGCACAAACACCTCTCCCCCACCCCCCGTGCGAATATCGTAAAAATGCTTATAAAAAATGTTTTAACGTTTGCTCGTCTCTCTTTTAAATCTCCATACTTTTCTTCTTACTCTCCGTTAATTTGTATTGCATTACGCGCAAATGAGAAAGTAATTGCGCAAAATTGAGATTATTAATTGCTTTACAAATTATTCAAGTATCGCGTTGTGATTAATTGCACGCAATTATGATGCAACGTAGCGTATGCGAATGACACAATATAGCATAACAGCTACACGGATGGCGCTAATACCACGAAATTGCGAGGAAGATTATCTGACCTGATTAATAAAGCGGTGCGCGTGATTGATTTTGATGAGAGACCGAGTGAAAAGTCGTGCGGGCTGTGTGTCATGTAAATGACACGAGGTCCGAAAAGCCGGCATCACGCTTGCATCGTCCGAGATCCTTGAGCTGTCACTTCGTTCCTTGGAATCGCCATCTCGACGCTCAGACTTTTCGCTTCGCTAACGAAAGCGAGAATGAAAAGGTCAAATGGAAATGCTGCTGCTGCTGTTATATTTTTTGTGCTTCGACTTTAGAGGCGCTTTTTAATCTGTTGTTTTATTCCTTTTGGATCATCAATTTTTATTAGCCGTTTTTTTCTTATCGGGAACACCGAATCTTAATATGGTAGTTTTGCTTTGTCTCTTTTTGTCGATTTTGTTGTTTGAAGAGCGAAATGCAAAATGATTGAAAATACTGGTTTATTTTTAGTGCATGAATAACTTAACTTTATGGGTCTCTTAAAAGAAATATTTTATTTGTATACTGTATAAATTATGTCTGTTCATGATTTTACTCTTTTTTTTTTTTAAATTAAAGGTAGCCCAGCATCGTAATAACTATAGAAACTGGTCTTTTCCGTAAATACGGATTCACATTTTACTATCGTCATTGAACGGAACGAAATATAATAATATCATTATCGATAATTAAATAGATATACGATTTAATAGCATCGAATTTAGCGATTAAAGAACTTATTAGCATAAAAAAGCTGTTACGAGATAAATATCTATACTAGACTGTATTTATAGTTTCGTATAATTCTTCAAAGACATAACATAAACATTGATAACAGCGGAGAAATTGCCAAATATTCAATGCACAATGCAATGACCACACTTTTTTCGATGATATAATTATTAGTTTTGCTGTGTATTTATAGCACTTATTTACTCATCTTCAGATTTTGGTTCAAATGTTGTCTCAGCGACTTATCACTTCAACGTCTTAAACGCTTGTAATTCTGACCTCGGCCCAAGCCATCATTTATAAATCTTTACTTAATAGCTCAAACACAAGATCCACCGAGATAATTTACGTCTCTCTGAAAGGCAGCACTTTTACTGCTTAATTCCTCTTTTATCCATCTCAATTGTCTCTTAAAAACCATCGTTTACCTCGCTCGACCAAAATTTACCGTTGCCAAGCCAAAAAGAAATTACCGACCCAGTTAAAATCCCCCTAGTAATTAATTTTCCGAAAACTCTAAGTACAAAAAAGCCTGATCCTATTAAAAGGAAATAAAAAGGCACCGGATGTGTTCACGTAAAAAAAGACGAAAAACAAGGACCATCCCCATGCCGGTGTTGCGCGACGACGAAGGACGTGCTTGCTCGGTTGGCGCATTAGCATTGCCGATGCCTCCGAGCCGTCGAGATGCCCTATGACCTCGGGCGTCCGTGTGTTTTATCTCGTCTTGGGAGGCTCGCGCGGACTGCGCTTAAGCTCACGCTATTTCTTCTTCTTTATCTCTCCCTCTTCCGATGCCGTTCAGTTCCGCTGCTCGGACATGGATTGATGCTTGGGATTTTTCAAGCGTCTGCTCCGGCGATTGGCATGGGTATTCCGGTTGTGCGAAGGTTGCGATTTCTTTTTCATTTTTTTTTAATGTTGAGATAGCAGGGTATTTTTTGGAGTTTTTGGGAATGAATCGAAGGGAAGAGAGGTTGGCTATTTAAAGAACGGCAAGATGCTTGGATTTTTTCTTTCGATCGAAAAAGTAGTTGGTGTTTAAGGTATACAATTGATCACCTAATATTTTGTGGGTATTTTTGGATAGAATAAATTTAAATTAACGAGATGGAGTTACGACTTCTACATTTTTATTAGGTTTCAATTACGAGTTCAACGAGTTGTATTTTTAGATTTTCAAGTCGAAGAATGACTTTTCGATTTTTGTCGACTATAAATAGATGTAAACAAACGAAAGGGTAAAGTTTTTTTAGTTTCGTACGTATAAATTGACAAGTAATTTTTTCTGTGGTATTTTAGTAATAACTTTGAACTACTTTTTACTGAATTAATTGATTATTCCGGGAAGTTCAATGCATGTTAATGATAATTGAATTTTTTCTATACTCGATTAAAGAATATTTATTGCTTTTTATTTTTTATTGACGATAAAAAGTAGTTTTTTATTGATCATCCAGAGATGGCAAAGGACAATCATAAAAGCGATTATTCTCATAAATTTTGCCATTGCATAATTGTACTTTTTATAAATGCTTTTAATGGTTTATCGTGGATTATAAAAAATCAGTAAGAAACTTATTAGTCTAAATATTTAAAAAATTGTTATACTATCATTATAACAAAAAGAGTTTTTTTTTCAACTTTTCTGGGATAAATATTTTAAGGTCAGTTAAAAGTTTGTACGTGTTTGCGTAGTAAATGATTCGTTTGATATGCAAAATAAAACTAAGCACGACGAAAAGTACGTAAAGCACATCAATCACAAGGTGATATTGCGTAAAAACTTAATTGTAAAGCTCGTTAACCTCTTAAATAAAGAAAGAAATAACTAACTAGCTGAGTAATCATCCGCGTTATAAGATATTTAGATGTTGAAACTTTGTAAAATTATATAAAAATTTTTTTAAATAGCTAGTTATATACTAAAAAATATTAAATCTGAACGAGATATTTACCGCGAATAATTTAATAGCAAGATTTGTTTGTTTAGTAGCATTGTCTTATAACTAATGTCTACTAATATTGTATCAGTCGATCGCATGATTTAGTTTACTGAAATACTTGACTTGAAAATTTTTCTTAAGTAACCACTCTTTATCTCAAGTTTATGTCTATTTTGTATGTCTAACAGTCATACAAGTATACCTGATGATATTAATATATGAGACAATAGATCTCAATTGAAATAAAGTTTTAATAGCAACATTGTAAATTACCTTACACAATAAGATAGTATCACATGAGACGTAAAATTAAGCCAAACAAGTAATTGTTTTTTTTCCTCGAATAATCAAGTGTCTTATTTTCCGGTCAACCCGTTTAGTTAAACAAAGAATCAATGAAAAAACATTGTTTCGATTCAATAACTCATAATGTCAAGAAACCGGCGTTAGAGCAAAAACCCAAAAGTTAATCAATCCAAAGCAATGAATTCCCTCTCAAACCCGAAGAGCCATAATAAAATCGAATTTGAAATTCCATTGCATGCAAGGGGTCGTGCCTTTGCTCAGCACGTCTTTTCCATTCGATGAATCAGTTTCCCAGGTAGACGTAGAGAGGGAGAAAGAGAGAGAGACACGTGGTCGTGCGAGAGCTGGCGAGCGTCCGATTTACACATTCGGCTGATTATCGGTCGACGAATGCTCATGAGTTGCGCGTGGCGTGGTGGACGTGACGTCCGCTTGAAAGTAGAATAGCACCGCGCTAAGAGAGAGAAAGAGAGAGAGAGAGAGAGATGTGTTAATCCGTATACACTCTCGAGACTGTTCCCGCGCGCGCGCTTTATTATACCGGACCGACTGGTTTTGTCGTAGAGCGCTTGCGACGCTATACGACGAATTTCACGCGATGACGCGAGATCGTACTATATACTTCCTTGTTTTTTGTTTTTTTTTGGCTTTCGGTTGCCAGACACGCTTTGCTTTTTGCTCTTCTAGTCTCCGGGAATGTTTGTTAAGGTTCACCGGGATATCGAGGTTTATTAAACGATAGGTACGTACGCTGCTTGTAATTTACCGGTTTTGGCATTGAAATAGACCTGCCGAGTAATTGATAGAGCCTGGATATATATGTTAGAGACGGTGTATTTTAGATTAACACGTCGAAGTTTAATTATTGACTTGATTTTTAGTTTGTTTTCGCGGCTGCAGAACTAGTCTCGCCGACTGAAATAATTAGGTATTACTTTTGAGTTTATTTAACGACACGACTTAAGGGGATTTTTTTCTTAACTTTATATTGAGATATTTGTCAAGTTTTTATTTGAGATTAAATAAATTTTCACGTGCTCGTGCACTCTTGCCGATTTCATAGGAAATTACAAATAAAAGTTGAAAAAATTTTACACGTGCTAATTCTTTAAAAACAAATGGCTATTTTGAAGAAGCAAAAATAAAGAAAATACGTTTTAAAAAACACGTCGTTGAAGTCGAGTGCGTAGAAAAACGCCGATAAGTAGAAAAACACGTGCTTGTTTGGTTTTATCTATCGATATTTACTTTATCAATTATTTTTTTAAAATTTTTTAAATACCTTGGGAATAGTCGTACGCACAATAATTTCCGGCTTCATTTTTTTGCGCCAATTGAAGCTCATGACGAAATAAGCTTAACTAGCAAGATTGGTTCGTTTAATTAAAGTTGTATCCCAAAAGAAATAAAAAAGATAAAAGTCTTGAATCTCGCACGTTCGCAAGAGTAAAGCCTTTCTTATTCATTATCGAAGGGGTTAATTATTCAATCAGGCCAGCATCCCGAAATCATTAATATCAGTCAAGCCGAATATTTCATTGGCAGAGAGTACGTTTGAGAAAAGGTAGAGGTGGCGAGGCAGAAAATCAATTGCCGTGACTCTATGAAAAAGCGTAGCAGTCGCTATAATTATAGCCGCACGTAGCGCGTCCTTACACTCGATATAGCTGAGTTTCTCCGCGGACACTTTGCATTACGCCGCGCGCGACTCATCTCTGTATATCCCCCCGGCTCTCGTGACATGTTTCCTTGGAGAGGCCGACCGTAAATAAGCATTAAAAAAACTTTTGTCTCCTTCGTCGTTTTCTTCTCCTTCTCTTTTTTTTTCGCCAAGTGTCCACGTTGTGATTGGCTTGCATATGCGCAGTGTATAATGGTTGCGCAAAAATTATAAAGGTGTTTCAGGCTTTGACCTTTATATATTTAATTACGCGCCACTTATCGTCGAGTGGAAAAATAATAAATTGATATAATAATGAGTATGTTGTTTGTTTTTGTCATTTTTGGAAAGATAAGTTTGTTGTTGTAATCAAGAATATTCAGTTGAGCTTTGAACTTAGGAGGTATAAAAAGTTAAATTTTCATTTAAAAGTCAAATAATGTTGGATAAGGAATCGTGTTATTCTGCGTTGTAATGTGAGCGGCAAAGTAATCGGTAAAACGAATAACACAAATTTAGCCGTATACTTTATCATCGGTGCGTAACGTGTGTCGAGGTATTCACGAGACACGGCATCATACATAGTTACGCTGCGGTAAATGATTCTAGAATTATCAAATAAAGAAAAATAAACGATATTCGATAAAGCGATGTTTCTCGCGTTGGAAAGACACTTCGCTGATGTATGTAACCTTAGAGCTTTACAGTTTATCAAGAAACGAAGTTCTGCATTTTCTGCACTTTTTATTTTTCGAAAAAACTTGATTTTTCATACTGTGCGCGCGTTTCAGCAGCTCTTAATTTTTTTCGTAAAACAAACCGGCGTGTAATACGAGCATTTCTTGCCTTTCAAAAGATTTTAAAACTCAAAATCTGCCGTTTTTTTTCTTCTTTTTTTTTCTTAGCAAATCCAACACGTGCAGTGCTTCTTGACAAACGTTAAATTTTCGCAGACGCTTCGTACATCCCGAAGCGGACATGAGTCTTCCTTTGAAATCCGCTATCTCAGCAGCGACTTTTCGAAATATTTCTTTTTACATAATCTATCGCAAATATTAGTTTTATCCTATACGAGCAAGCGAATCCAAGGATTACCTCCTCTTCTCCGAAACACCCGCATTCTCGGAACCAGTACGAGAGATGTAGCGAGACAAATTCTAGATCTTCGAAACCCGCAAAGTCATACCCTCGACACACCCCGGAGCTGCCGGACTTTCCTCCGTACAGCCCAAGGCAAAGCCATCGCGTGAAATTCCTGCGAGAAAACAGGCTGTCCGTGACGCCGGCGATATATCCGATTGATACGTCAGTCTTAGCCCGAAGACGAGTCTCGGGAATCCGAGCTGTGTGACATACGAGCTCTCGATCGGTGGCGCTCGCGCGTCGTCGTCGTCGTCCCGGGTATCGATGACCGAAATGCGCTTGTACACGCGGAGCCCTCTCGGCAATTAAATAATGCCCGCTGCCGGCGACTCGGTGTCTCCTGCGCTCGCGGCTACTATACTTGCCGATCGCGTAACGGGAGAGATCCCGGGAGCGCTGCTCCCGCAGCCCTTTTAAGGACCTGCTCTGGCGCGTGCGCTGCCGGCGTGTGAATTACCGTAAACGCTCGCGCCTGCGTGCGCGTCTACTCGCTCCTTCCCGAGCGAGTTAGATCCTTGAACAATCGTGAGCGGGGAGGGCTATTAACGATCACTGAATCGTCATTTGGCGCTCGTTTCACGAACAATAGCTGGAGTTGTCAGGGTGGGGTACATAGGAGCATCGTCCGCGGGGTTGACGCGTTATGTAAGCGCCGACGACGACGACTGCACGCGAGATCCCCGATGGCTGAGTCAGAGAGACGTGCCGCGTGTATGGACACTTGGGAGTAGCGTCGGGCGTGGGAAGCGCCGCCAGCGAAAAGCCCGTGGGCCTTGGCCGCTGCGCCCGCGCGAGAGTAGCTGCGAGAGCGCGCCGGAAATTTCGTCATTGCCGCATAGACGGGTGCGCCTGCTCGTTCGGCGCTCTTTTCCAACGGCATTTATCTTTCTCGCTGCGGGGATTTTCGGCTCACGGATATATGTATTACGCGACGGCGACGTCTTATACTGCCGATAGCGAGTAAGTGTCCCGCTCCGACCTTGGTGTCCAATAACATTGGAATTAAGTGTGCTATAAAGTGCGCGAGGATGCCTACGTACTTGAATTTGGATTAGTTGTATGTAAATCAGGATATCTGGCTGGTTAAAGACTTGAGCACGCGCTTCGAAATTATGAGACTGCGTATATACGTATACGCTTGAGTTTTAGCTCCCGTGAAATGATGAATTCTTATGCCACATTTTTTTTTTCACTCAAGAATGAACGTCGATTTATACATGTTAGTTTTTACTTTGAATTTTTTGCTAATCAACTATACCCCAGTCGTATAATCAGTGGTCATGATGTTGTTTTATCGTTCGCTACTCCCCTGTAGGAAATTCCAACCATCATATCACCATTTTATTTCGAATAATATACCGAATGGCCATCTTTCCGACCAGCACATCACCAGAAAGCCTG